>JANRGW010004434.1:0-62681 GCA_024733675.1 Psilopsiagon aymara | reverse complement strand
CGCCCCCCCCCCCCCCCCATTTTCCTGCTCTCTTTTGTATAACCTGTCATCTTTATTTATAGTAAGAAATGAGTGATATTTTTATCACTCTAATAAAAGTGTGTTATTACTACATTATTGAAATAAAATTCTTAGTATGGAATAGTTGATGATTTTCTGCACCAGGATGACCTACAGTGTATGAGGGACACACTGCAAGGAATGTTCAGTTTTATGATATGCACAGGGATGCTCTCAGTTGCTTGAATTTTTTGGGGCATAGTGTAGTAAATGTCAAGAGCCTTTGAAACATTTGAAGCAGATGTTCTGCTGCCAAACTGAAGCATTTGAACTCAAAATGAAACAGTTCCCTTAAACCTTGACATTAAGTCTTAACAGTTTCACTTCCCAATTGGATGTGGTATGAAGAAGATAAATAATAGAACTGTAGCAGGATAAAATATTTATTCTCCCTTGAGGTGGGGAAGAAAAACATGTTTAGCATTTGCTTTGCAATTTTATTTGTTCTGGCTCGTTTCCCTCTTATGCTCACATATATACAGTTCCAGGCACATGTTAAAAGCAGTAACTAGGGCTTGGCTGGGGCTCAGTGTCCTTCCTCTCCCCTTCCATTTCGTTCTAAGTTTCTTTCACAACTTCCCTTAAACTCCCTCTTTGTCACCATGTTCCTTTCAGGAAGTATTCATCAAAATGCTCTCGCTTGTCCAAAACCTGTCTACTTAACCAAATGGATCAGTTCCTATGGAAATCAGTGGCAGCTTTTTCAAACGGGAGTGCCATACTTAAACACCTCAATAAAAATGGCTTGAATTACCCAGGTTCTCATTATCTGCTGCTCCCACTGACGCTGGTAACAGTGTGTGTGCTAAGAGGTCACAGCAATGAAAATGTTTTAATTAGGTGTCCACCTTCACTTTGGAAAAGTCAGGCTCCATTTCCTCTGTCTTGTGAATGTATTTTCATCATGAGGGTTTCTGTCTGACATTTTAGTTATTCCACTGGCTCAATCTAAGTATCCTATCCTACATATGTTAGACTTGTATGCTTTGCTGCCTGACTGGTAGCATCATGCTATGAATGCTCAAAACCGAATAACAAGCTTTTTAGGTCCCATCACTCATCCCGCTACTATGAATTCTGTGGCACTAGTTTTGAGCCCTTTTCCACGTGTACTCTTGCTGTACTCTGTACTTTTTCTCTCACAGCTTGCCCAAGGTGAGACAGTGCTATCTTCAGACAGTCTCTGCTTAAGGAATGCTGGGGGGAAGATTTAAAAGTGGGGTGTAATCTCTTTGCTCTTACCTGACAACAGTCTTTCCTTCTGTGGCTGCATGTCATCTTCTGTGAATCCATCTGATTGGGAAGCATGCAGGTTTAGGAGAGTGGAAGAGAACTCAGTGGATTGTGCTTTTCTTCTTTCCCTTCAGTACCGAGAAAAGGTGATACGGACAATGGGGAAATTGTTACCCCTGCAGCAATGAAGCAGTGACCTTGCAGAAAAAAATGCAGTTTTGTTCAATAAGCACAATATCATACACACATAAATACGTATATATAGAGGGAATTAAGTCTACACTGATGCATAAATTATCTGTACTTACTAAATTTTCCCTTTCTTTCCAGCTAGGCACCAAAAAATAGTACTCTCTGTCTCTTTTGGGGAAAAGGTTGATAAGCGGCAGATGTGCAGCATCCAGTTTCACGTGTAAATTAATGGTTAACAGTATGATCACTCTATAAGCTTTATAAAAATATGTGTGCTTGAAAGCAATGTGTACTCTTTTAAGGAAAATGAATCTGCATCATTAGTATGGTACAGCATGTCTAGTATTTTCTGACTATGGGTGGGGTATTTTTGTTCTATAATAAGGTCTGTGTAGCAAAATTGGCAAGAAAACTGTACCATGTACTTGACTAGATCTTGGAGCCAGACAGTACAAGCTCACTTTCAGGGGTAACCTTATAAAGCAATGCTTTTAAGTGAGGGAGCAGTACTTAACACAGCCTTTATAACATCTTGTACTGGGATTATGTATTGCTCGTTGAAGTAGAGTTTCATCTGCACTGTTCCATCCTTTAATAATCTGGCTGCTTCATTTGGCTTCCTACTGCGACCTTGTTTTAGGGAAGAAAATGTTTGCTCTACAGCCTGCAAAGCACCTAATGATTTCTTCAGAACATCCTCTGTTTAAGCCCTTATAGAATAAAAAAGTCCCGTGAGTTTTAAGCCTTCAGAAGGATGAACATTATTTTGTCTGATATTTTACAATGACTGTCTAGAAAGGTCTTTCATGGGTTGAGCATAAAAGGTATCTTCAACACACAGCTTTATAAGGGTGGAATAGTGGAATTCTGATCAAACTGCCTCATTTCTGTATTTTCAGTGGCCTTGGAAACAAAAAAAATTACAATTGTAGGTATTTTTTTTTTCCCTAGGAATGTAGAATGTAAAGAAATTTGATATTTGTCTTATGGGTGAGTAACTTTATTCCTAGGACCATCACAGCTTAAAGATAAATGTCAGGTTAGGAGGCATGTATATGCACACATGAAACAGAAAGTTTTTGTATAGCTTTTACAATATATATATATGCATTAATGTATACATATATATATTTGAACTTGTACATTTATAGGTTGTAGGTATTACTCACCTGGGTGAGGCTAATTCAGAGGCAGTTACTGTTAGGGATAGTTATAGCTGTGCTAGTACCTACTTAGATGTGCATCTGTATGTGTGGTTAGATATTTTGCTTTTGCAGTAATCAATATTGTCACCATCATCATCAAACTTCTTTCTGTCACTTCTTTTCCTGAATGTCAAAGGTTCTACAAAATAAGTACATCTCATTGCACTTACTGTGTAAATGAGGAAGCTGACACAAAAATGAAATGCCTTCTCTGAAGTCAGCCCAGGCTAGCAAAAGTCCTGTTAGAAGAACCTGAAGAGTTACCAGTCTGTTTTAGGGTTTTCTCCATTAGGCAGCACTGCATCTCATTTGGTAAGGTCAGTTGAATGATAATTAAAGGATAAGTTTATATTCCTTATGCTTTTTATGGGGATTGCTCAGCCTGAAGTTGTGTTGCGGTACAAACACATTCAAATGAGGTCAGTCAGTGAAGCAGGTTGCTTGGTGAGTTTGTGTAGCCTCCATCCTTGGGGACTTTCAAAAACTGGTTCAATAAAACCCCAAGTAACCCATTCTGATCTCTTAGATGACCCTGCAGGGGGATGAACTGGAGACTTCCTGAAGTTCCTGCCAAGCTGACTTGTCCTGTGGTCCTGTGATCATGGTTCCAGAAAAATTGTCCCACTCTCCTCAGTTCTGTTGTTGGGTGGAGCAACAGGAGAAGGGAATAACCACAGCAGAGCAAGCTTTGTGATTATTCTGGTCATGTTTAATAGGGAAGGCAATGCCTGCAGCGGCTGATGGTAGTGGTGTTTTGCAAATTGGAGCTGAGTGGCAAAGGCAGCAAAATGAAGTGCAATTGTGAATATTGGGCAAATGGGGAAAAGGAGACAGGAAGGCAAAGGAATCTCCCCCATTCTGTAGTATAAAGGAGTCACCATACATGTATAAAAAATAGTTTGGAGATTCTCTTTAATCACCAGTGGTATGGCTCTGCCTGAAAGCATATAGCAACTGTGGTCTGAGGAGGACTGCCTAAAACTCTTCAAGACTGCTTTTAAAGTAAAGTTTTAGCCTTTACTGTTTCCATGACAATGCTTCAGTAATACAGTTATGAATGGAGACTTTATAGGGAACAAATGGGAAATAAGAATGTGATTCCAGCCCTTTGGAAAAAAAGGTGCAATAAAGATCAGTAGTTACGTGAGGTGTGAGCCAGACCCCTACTCCAGCATAGCTGTGGTTTAGTTGTGCATCTTGGCTCAGCATATGATGGTGTGAAAGCCATTATTATGGCAAGGACGGATGCTGTAGACCTACTGTGCTTCTACTCTGCAATGAGAAAGGGATGTACAATGCAATACTGCAGTCTGTATGTAACTGAGCTCTATTTTTTGATAGCTTTAAACTGCAGATAGGGAAGCAAGGTGGAGTACAGAAAAGAGAATTGCAAACAGTGCTGTCACTGTAACACCCATTGGAGCCTGCGTGCTTGCCCGGAATTCAGTCTGTTGGTAGGTGGTACTCCCTCAAGCACTTCCAACATAGTTTGCTGCATAGTTATGCTTCTTATGTACCAGGATTTATCATTTCAGTGTTTTATCTTTGGCAGTTTATCACTGTCTGTGCAGAAAGTGAATCCTAGGACTTCCTGGTGGTTTTACTTTTGAAGATATGTAGCAAGTGACAGCTGCTGTACCCTAAGTATATGTGCAGAAATTGGGAGCAAACAAGGATTAGCAGAAAAAACTCTACCCAGCTAGGCCAACATAGCTCCTGATAGCTGTGTTGGGGGAAAAGAAGTAAAATTCATCTGTTTTTCAGCTATTGCAGCAGTATGCATTTTTCTCTCAGCTTGGTACCATTTTACAAGTGTAACTGTTTAGCTTTCTGAATTTCAAGAGTAAGTATTGAACTCTACTAGCATAGGTCCAGTTTCTGAATAGTTACGGTAAGTTTTAGTGGAAAAGAAAGAAGGTTGGGCTTTGAAAGCGTAAGTCCATTTTTTTAACAGACTGACAACCTGTGGAGGTTGTCCATGTGGATTCACCAGGGCTCCCAGGACACACCCGCTTTGGGGTGAGAGGAAGTTCACTTCCCAAGCAGCTTAACTCCTAGGCTTCCCTCAGTGAGAGTGGCTGATTTGCTGAACCGCATATGGTTTTAGTGTCACGCACTACTGTCTTCTAGGGACTGAGGTGAGAACAGCACGGATTTTGCACTGAAGATATCAGATGGGACATCAACTTTTCAGTCAGTTAGGGGTGACTATATAAGGCAGATTGTTCTCAGAGTGGTTGTCTTTGATCTCTGAGAAGACTGTTTGATTCTCTCTCAATATACTTTCTTATTTCCAGTAGAATCTCTTGTTCCTTGCAGCATGCCCCTTTTCTTACATACGTTTTCCTGTTTTCTCCCTTTCGGACTGTATCATGTTTTAAGATACATTTAAGATGCATTAATTCTTTCTTTGCTGTCATTTTCCATAATCTCATTAGCTTTTGTAAAAAAGTGCAAGGCCTTCAGCTGCTGACCTGGCAGAAAATGCAAAGATGTGGATGAGCCAAACATCACTAAAGTCTTTCTGTCTAAAATTAAAGAGTCCCATGCAAGTTTTGTACTCTCATAAATAAAATAGGACCTGTCAGTTTGGAAGAAAAGAAGGCATGTAGACTTCATCTGGACTATGCAGCCTGGTGCAATTTATTAAAGGTACTGTATTGCAAGGCGAAATGAAAACATGAACAGGAACTTTGAATTCATCTGTTTGAGTAGCATGACTTAGGTGCTTTAGGAGCAGCTAAATTTTTAATCAGTCAAGCCAGCACTGTTGTCTGGTGACATCTCTGTAGTTACAGCAGACAACAAAATGAGTTTCAAAAGCATAGAAATGTTAGAAGCTTGGGTATGAAAATGTTAAGTATAAACCAGAATATTTATCGAAGAGTATGGAAACCATACTGTTTAAACAGGAAGGGAAAGGAGCCAGAGATAAACATTTATCAGGCTCTTCAGAGAGTAATATTTTGTTGAGAGCATTGTGTCACTGTGCCGTGAAATCCTGAGGACTTCAGGGGGTCATCCGGGTCCTTGAAACTGTTTCCACATAATACTGTAGTTCAGGGCCAGGTTGGACATAGCCTTGGGTGATGGGGGTTAGTGGGGGGTGTCCCTGCCCATGGCAGGGGGGTTGGAACTGGATGATCTGAAGGTCCTTTCCAACCCTAACTATTCTATGATTCTGTACACTGAAAACATCCTTTCTCTAAAATGGCAATGCAGAGCACTAAAGCTTACAGGTTTGGTAGTGCATAGGACTGACTACAGTGCCAGATTTATGATTGCTTATGTAAGGGAGTATGCTTTTCTTAAAATACATCTCATTACGTATTTGTATTCTCAGTATCCAGGTAAACTTATAAATATAACTCATATACAAATGATTTCATCTGAAGCTGAAATGTCATTGTCACAGTCCTGATTGAATCTATTTAGACAGGCGATCAAGAAAAAGCCTTTTAATCTGTGAGCCAGCTTTAAGTTCTACCAGAAGAGAAGTACACAGTGGTGAAATCATTCAGGATATTCTTTTCAGCCTCATGGGAACAGTATGCATATACTTCCATTCCATGCTGAAGTTAGTCATAAATAGTGTTTCATGATACAGGAAGGAGCTCATAAAATGATGTAGATATTTTTGTGATTCATTAAATTTGTGTAGCAAAGCTGATTCATTATTAAATATGACAGGTAAACATCTATCAAGATGATAGGTATATAAATGTCATCATTTTATCCAGTGGCTAATTATATTCCAAAAAAGAATTTGAGTCTTCACAAAAGTTTTGATAGCTGTCTTGAAATCACTGTTGCGGAAGTATTGTCATCAAGATTTTATGGTAATCTACAAATCTAAAAATAACTCAGGACATGAAATGGCTTGAGTTCTAGGGCAGGTCTGGATCTTGCTTCTGAGTTGTATTATGTTCTGGTTGTGCGAGTTACTGGGCATCTGACCCATAGTGAATGAACTGATCTGTTTTTCAGAGCAAATAATGAGAAAAGAATATGTAAAAGGGTGTTTTAAACACAAATTTGTATGTCTAGGCTGCAGTATCTTACTCTAACAGATTTCCTTTGTTTTACTGGTTTTTCTCCAGTTATACAAGAATTGGTTTAAAAGAAAGCCTGCCTTTCTCTTGAAACACAGTCACAAGGCTATTTTGCAACCACCATGTTACTGGGAACCATGGAAGCAGCATGTGTGTGAAGCCAATGGAATTAAGCATTGGGAAGATCCATGCGCATAGATGCATTTTGCTAGTAAATTTCCTAGTCCGTAACTTTGTGACCATTGCAGACTACAGCTGCGTAGAACCATTTTGTTTTATTTTTATGTCAAGCAGCTCGCACATCTTCCATGTCTTCCGTAGCTGACGTAGACCCTGGGGAAAAAAATCTTTCAGAACATTTTGTCATCCAGGTTGGTGCATGTGTAAGTCTGGGTGGCCCCAACGCTCACTGGTGCTTCCTGCATGAATGAAGCGAATCAGAAAATCCAGCTCTGTACCACTCCCTACTGAAGTCAGTCTTAGTTTTGACTACAGCTCAAGCAAGATGATAAGCCCGTTGAATTCTGAAGGGCAGTTATTATACAAGAACAAAGTGTAATGGAATACAATCAAATGAAACAGATTGTAGCTCTTAATTTACTAAGATTAAAACTGTCCCAATGCGAAACACACACGAATGTGTTGTAAATTCAAGATAATTTGAATCATGAAATTAATCTAAGCCAGAAACAGTTGACTCAAATGTTTCTTGTAATTAATGCAAGCAAGACACTGTTAATTAAAAAAAAAAATACTGCACACCCCCTAATCTTCCTTAATATAATGAAAATGCAGCAATATTTTCCTTTGACTATTGTTCTGTGTATCTTTTGTGGTGTTTTCTTCCAGTTGACAAACAGGGCATTTGGGTTGACAGATTTTTAATAACCTTCCATCTCACATAAAACTCATATCACATGGAGACATGGAAAAAGATGATCTTTGCAATTGCTTCACACGCTAAGCTTGGCAATACTTGAAAGTGTTGCCAGCATAGTTATATTGGTTAGATGTGTGGGAAAAATCCCAGTTCAACTGACATAGCCGTATTGGCAGAAGCTCTACTGTAAATAGTCGTACTGGAAATGGGGTTACTTTCCTGGCTTGTAACTATTTCGGGAACACGAATAGGCTATACTAGCAAAACAACTTTTCTGACAGCATAGGCAGTTCACCCTTCAGGAAGATTGTCTACATAGGTCTAACATAGAATCATGGAATAGTTAGGGTTGGAAAGGACCTTAAGATCATCCAGTTCCAACCCCCCTGCCATGGGCAGGGACACCTCCCACTAAACCATGTTACCCAAGGCTCTGTCCAACATGGCCTTAAAAACATAGCTGAGGGAACTGAGATGTTTAGTCTGGAGAAGAGAAGGCTCAGGGGGAACCTTATTGCTCTCTACAACTGCCTGACAGGAGGATGGAGCCAGGAGGTGCTGGTCTCTTCTCCCCAGTAACAAGTGACAGGACAAAAGGAAATGGCCTTCCCCATCCTCTTCCCCAAAGGATGGTCAGGTATCTGAACAGGCTGCCCAGGGCAGCGACGGAGTCACCATCCCTGTAAGTGTTCAGAAACCATGTATCTGAGGCCCTTAGTGACATAGTTTAGTGGTGGCTTTGGCAGTGCTGAGGAACACTTGGACTTGATGATCTGGAAAGTCTTTTTCTACTTCGTTGATACTATGATTCTGTAGCTCTGCTGACTGGAAGGTCTTTTCTTTGCTCCTCAAGCTGTTGGTAGAAGTAAAGTGTTAGGAGATACATAGCTTCCTTGGCTTCTGAGGAAAAACAAAATATGTGGGTGATGGGGTGTTTTTTCACTAGTATGGTTGGTTCATAGTGTTGCAGTGCCAGAGGTGCCTCCCGTACATGACAGGTAACACCTTCCCCAGGGGAACAGGGGTTCACAGTCTAATCAGGAGCAAGATAATGTTTCCCAAAAAGAAATCATAAAGTCTAATGAGACCTTTAGTCATTCCAGGATACAGGGTCCCCAGAGAAGCTGTGGCTGCCCCATCCCTGGCAGTGTTCAAGGCCAGGTTGGACGGGGCTTGAAGCAACTCGCTCTACTTGAAGGTGTCGCTGCCCATGGCAGGGGGTTGGAACTGGATGAGCTTTAAAGTCCCTTCCAACCACAGCCAGTCTGTGATGCGGTTAATTTCTTCAAATAATTGTTCAGTGGAATCCTCCTGTTGACTAAGGTGCATAGTCTTGTACAAAATCAGGAATTATTAGCAGAAACGTATTTCAAAAGAATTTTGAAGTGAGTTTTTCTCTAGATTTTTTTCTCGTCCTCTCGGGTGACCACCAAGTGTTTGTAGCTCCATTTAGCTGAAGAAAAATAAATCATTCTTAGTCTTTTCTGCCAGTTTGGATTACCACCTAAACTGATGGTTGTTCTTGGTAAAAAAACCCATAAAAGTACTGTAAGACCGTACAAAGTTTATCCTGAAGCAGATGAGAGAAGCTGTGTTAGATTAGAGTTCCTTTGCTTAGCTGCTGATCTGCCATTTGTTTAAACATTTTTTGTTTAACATAGCTTGAAAGGGTGGTTTAGATAACAAATAACAAAAACTTTATTAAAGGGTATGAATGTAACATACATTCATGTAAACTTTTATATGAAAAAGACAAAACCAGAAAGGGGCTAGAGCATTCATCCTTAAACCAGTCTTTGCCAGGTTAGGTCAGTTGTTACCAGCGAACAGCTATTAGTGCTCCATAAATGAGAAAGAGACCCTTTAGAAACCTAAAAAGAAAAGGCTCTTAAAGAGTCAGATTACATGAATCCCTGTGGCCATTTGTATCCTGACAGTAGGGTGGCCAAGGAGAACAGAATTGTACCTCCAACCTGGAAGTACATTATCTCCAGAGCTGGGTTGACAGTAGCAGATCTGTGTGGGAAGACCTTACTTTTCTGAAGGCTCCTCTGTAGACAGAAAGCACACTTTAATTCTAATCCTAGATCTAGCTTCCCTCATAAGTAGTTAAAAAAACCCAAAAAGATTGTGTGTCACATTGCACAATAACATTATGCATTACAAAAAGCAAGCCAGTATGAATGTGTTCTTTTGTGTATTGAAAAGAAAGATAAGTATCTTTTAGGTGACAGTGTAAAATTCATACTGATTTGTAAGTCTGTTATTCCATGAAGAATGCAAATACAGTAGAATTTGATTATTTAGATTGTCTTACACTTAGCCTATTCTTCCAGCATTAATTTATGGATATTTAAAGATATTAGATATTTAAAGGCGGTCTGTATGTTCTGTGCAGCAATAATGTATTCTTCTCTAACAGTTTCCTCTATTGAATATCTGGCCTTTTATTTTAGACATTTGGAATTGAGAACAGTATATTGTGAATTACTGAAGGTAGAAAAATAACTAAAAACCAAAATATATTTGCTTCTTAGTATTCTTTTATTTATTTAAAGCTTAGGCATTTCCTTTTGCCATCTTGGTTTTCTGAATGTTTTTAAAAATGTTTATGTCTGATCCGGTAGTAGCATTATGCAAGACTGTGGCATCTCTGTGGACCCTACGGATGGCCAGAAGATGTTAATGAAATCAAGTGAAAGCCAAGTGTGGCAAAAGCAAGAGAGAAGTTAGTCCTTTGAAAATGTAAGGTTACCTTGGGGCACTGTATCAGTAGCTGCAGAAGAACCAATCCTGCCTTAGGCTGAGTGTCCTCCATCCTCTTACCAGGAGGTTGGTTCCTTCTCAGTGACAAAACCCATTAGAGAGAAAGGCTGCAATCTCTCCATGTTGTAAGTAAAGGTTAAAGGGTTTGTTAGGAAAAGTCCAACCCCCTTTAAATCATCCCACAAACTATTTTGTTGTACATTCTTCTATGAATTCCCAAAAGCACTGATCATGCCTCACATCCATACAGTTCAACTATTAGTTTTGTCAGAGGCACCCACAGCTTAATAGCATGAACATGCAGCATGGATTTATTGCTTGTGTCTAATCTGAATGCCAATCCTGTGTTATTCTGAATTACGTGAATCAGAGTGGAGATTCCTTCTCTTCCTCCTGAAGGAGGAAGGTAGAAAATACCTGCTGCAGCTCACCTCCTTTTTGGGAATACCGGAACTGTGGGTGCCTCTAGTACATGACAGGTTTTGTATTCCTTGACTAGCAAGGCTGCTGTTGTATTTCTCTGTCCATGACACAGAAATGGGTACAAGAAATGAGCATCTCTGTCTGCTGCTTAAAAATATTGTAAGAATAGTAACATGTCTAGAGGCTTACCTGGCAGCAAAACAAGAGAATGACAGTTAATCAATGAGTCTGGTTGGGCTGTTCGTAGTTACATAGTGGAAGGTATAGACTTAAGTGAAATTTTGAAGATTAAAGTGCTACTCTGTTTATACTGTGTTGTCAGAACTGACCAAAAGCTATTCTAACCCTGATTTCTGTAGAGGGTGCCGTTTTAGCCATTAGTCAAGTCTTATCTGCAAAACAAAGTAGGGAGGGAGCATGCTTTGAAGACAGAGAGAGCATGCATCTTAGTTCTGAATCTGAAAGATGGTGTGACATTGGCAAAGTTAAGGAAGCTTAAATCTCTGTGTACTTAGCGTTTCAGTGTGGAAATGAGGATCAGATCCAATATATTTAAGAGGAAGGTGAAATATCAGATATATATCCAGAAAAGGTGCAATTTTGAATAGTATTTTAACATCTATATTGTAAAGCTCCGTTTTAGAAGCTTATTCCTTTGTTTCCCTGAGATGAAACTGGACATACTTGACGAAGGGACTTCTTTTGGTTTTCATGCCCAGCTAGCAAAAAAAGTGCCCCTTCCATCCTATTTAATAATAGCTAACAGTTTTGTTCAAGTTCCGTGGGAAATAGTAAAGTTCTGAAACTTTCTGTATTGTAGGATTTCTCTCTAATAACTGATGAGTTTATGTTTATTCATCGTATCCATAATGTTCTTTTTCATGTGTCTGTTTTTTATATGGCCTGTATTGTATTAAACCATGAGAATATGAGATAGAGAAGGTAAAGCCAGTTTACACCATCAGATTATTTTATGAAGGAGTGTCTTTTTATTGTTTGTTGACTGTACCAAAGTCAAACCAGTTTGCAATGGCTGAAGAGAATCTGGTGCATAATTCCAGTCATGTAGTCTTCATAGAATGAGAAGAACAAAGGGACTTGGTAATGCTGCTGAAGGTTCATTCCAGATATCTTTCCATTTGAAAGCAATTTAGAATAGGTTTGGGGAACTATAATATTGCAGCCTTTAATCATAAGCATGCCATCTGATGCAGACATGGCTGAATGACATTTTTAAAAAGTCCAATTCTTTGTTATGAATCCATTATCATTCCATGGAAAAAAAAAAATCGATTCGTTCAACCTTGAATGATATCATTGCATATGTGGTAAACAGCTAAATTTGGATGATGTGTCAGTTTGTGGCATCACTCAGGGCTGTATCATTGTATGTAAACACTTGAAAGAAAAGACCAAGAAATTGACAAAAGGCAAGATTAAAACACAACTATTGTTCTCTGGCTTAAGATCATAAAAGGAAGGAAATTCGTAGTTAAGGATCCAAACCTCAAGTATCTGGTCACAATGCAGTGCCAGCCTTAATTTTACATAACTGTACCCTGTTATGAGTAGACATTGGTGGTTTGATCCTGAGCGATGAGTTACATTGCTCTTAGCAGCTGAAACCAGAATAATAATTTTAATGCTTGGCTTTGTTTGGTGAATAGGCTTCTTTGAACAGTTGTAATTGTTTTCTTTATGTTTTCTTGCTAATTAAATAAACCAGATCCCTAATAAGGAGTATTTCTTTTTTCAAATGTTATCCATAAAGCTCTGCTATGCAACCTTCTGTTAAAATGGAAATGGGAAAGTGTGGAGGGAAGCCAGTGTTATGGTCGGACTTCAGGAATGTAAAAAAAAAATTGTGGGAATTTATAAGAGTTATAATCCTTCAGAAGCTTGATTGAAACCCCCTCCAAAACCCCGGAACACTTAACTGGTGAAGGAAGTAGTTAACAGTACTATTAACACAGAATAATGAAAGTGTTACAGAGTTTTTGAGGTATCTGCAATGAAGTGAATTCTGCCCTACTTTTCTTAAAAAAGTCTGTTTCCCCCCTGGTTCTTAGAAATTGTAATGAGGGTAGCAGAAACTGTGCTTCACAGGATGCTGAGCTGTGGGTGCAAAATGCAGACGAGAACAGGCAATGACATCAAATCTTATCTTGACATTTTAGCCTAAGGACATTGCTTCAAGGATTCCAAAGGAGAGGATCAGCAGTTCTCTAGCAGTCTCCAGTCAGGGAAAAGCCTTTAGCACTCTAGACCCAGCAAACACTCAAAGAGTAAAACCTAATAACTGATAAGGTGAGTCTGACTTGAGAAAAGGATGATGTTGTTTTCTCAAGGGTATTTCAGTTCTTTCACTTGTAGGACGAAACCTCAACAGTGTCCAGGTCACTTGCACCCTTTCTGTCTTTATTTGAAATTTGGAGGGATTCATCAGACAAGAGCTGGGAGGTGAAGAGGCAGAACTCTAAGATAATGTAGCTTTTTCACAACAGATGGGGCTGTAGTCAGTTTTGAATGGTAGCTTGAATTTTCTCTTGAGGAGAAATTACTGCGGGTACGGAGGATTCACATTTCAGATAAACTAGTCTCTTGGTTGTTGCAGGGAAATGGAAAAGTCCCTGACCCACAGTCTGAAAAATTGCAGCCCATGAGATGAGAGAACTGAAGCGTTTGGTGATAAATCATTTGCTCTTCAGTATTACTGAGCATATTGCTAGAAAAGATTCACACATGAAAAAGAAAAGTCTCGAGTCAGAGGGAGAACAAAAACTTTCTGCATATGACATTGTGCTACACTGAATTGCGTGAATATTAGCTATTTAGAATGGTAGTGCCGTGGTAGACCCACAGTACAGTTCAACCATCAAGACGTTGCTTCAGAGTACTGCTGAATGTCAGAGTTTTATGGGTGGGGATTTGGCAGTCCCTTTGCTATTCTGATTTTCCTAAAGTCTTTAGTGAAGCATTGGTTGGGATTGTCTCTTAGTGAGGAAACCATCCACTTCCCATCCCAGCACCCATCCCTGGATTCTTCAAATATTCCCTGACATATGTATATGACTTTGATTTCCCCTCTCTGTCTTTAAGACTGCAAGTTCCAGGACTAGGGATTTCCCTCTGATTTTCTGATGCAATTCCTTTCATATTAGAGTATTCCCTTTTCCGTTGTTATGACAGACCTTCTTATGTTGGTAATTTCTTTCAGCTGCTCCATGTGTTGGGTTTTTTAGGCGATTGGTTTGGTTTTGGTTTTTTTTGGCATAGTTGCTGTAAACTGTTTTTGCCATGGAGCACCTAATTCCATGGCTGTGCAAGTCAGACCAGAGCACTGTGTCTGCACCAGCACTGGATTAAGCACAGAAAGCTCTACAGGTACTTCACTGAGCTACATCACTGTATGAATTTTTCTGCAGTGTGTTGTGGGAAAACTTGTAATCCACAGGCCATTATGCAAAACTGTTTTTAACTCAACTAACTAAAGTACTTCCATGGCTTTTGTTCCAGCCAGTAGCAAGGCATGGATCCAGCTCTAGATGATGATGTTTTCCATCTGTTGGCATGCATGCAACTCTCATTTTAGGAAGAGCAGAAAATTCTGGGCATGAAATACAGTGCAAAAGCAATTTAAGAGTAGCTTATTGCCCTAAGAAGTCAGCAGCATGTTTTGCCAGGTGCCTTGTGTAGAGATGGAGATAGCTGATGCAGGTTGAATAGTTGTGGAATCCTCAGGCATCTTCTTTCACATCTGGCATGGCTTCTTCTCAAACATAGAGAACACCCTTAGACCTTTTTAAAGAGCTTCCTGTGCCTGTGTATCACGAGGCCTTACAGATGAAGGGGGTACGTACCAATACCTAAGCTTATTGCAATCCTTTATGGCCACTTTACTGTGATTTGTTTTTTGCTGGTGCCCAGAATGCTGAATTATGTATTTCAGTGACTGTTTCAAAGCTGGAGGACTGAAAAATGTTGCTTTCCCTGAAATAACATCTGTTTTTTTTGACAGAAAGTCTGAGAGGTCTGTTGAGGCCATGAATTTGCCTAGCCTTCATCCAGGAAGGATAATACTTGCCAGTTAGGCAAGCTGAGGTCATCCAGATAAAAGGTCCATGAATGAGGATATGGGGGAGGAATGCGAGACATAGCGATAATCTGGAGATCCCATCTTTTTATTATTATTTTTATTCTTAAATTTAGATAGCAGTCTACCTTTCTTCTGCCTCACATGTGGAGTCACCAGATCCACAGCTGTATAATGGACCTAGACCATTCTCAGCCACTCTGCCTCAAAAAAGAATCAAAGCATGAGAATGCCTGACAGTAGAAAATTTCTTTATGTTCTTAGCAGTATATAATTACTTGCTGTTGGTATCATTTGGCCAACTGATGCCAAATGCCACGACCAACAAAGTTTTAGGGCAATAAAGTGTCTCTATGTCTGCTTGCTTTTGAAACATGCAAACTTTATGACGTATCTGAGGTGGAGCAGTGATGGATTTCATTAGGAGTAGGTTGGTGCCTGTAATCAGGCTGCAGGCTTTTTATGATTATGTCCATACTAAAAAATAAGCAGTGTTAGAGCTTGTGTTTTATTTCAGTCTAAATACTGGCTGGACCAGGAAACAAACTGATCTCCTGAACGCTCCTCAGAACCTGTTATCCAAGTTCATGATTAGAGCCACATTTAGCTCTGCAATGGCGATATACTTTTTCCTGTGTTAGGTACTTGCCACCCCTGCTCTGCTCTAGACAAGAAAGGCACTTGCATTGGAATTCTTTCCCCAGAGGCCAATCTTTGCTCTTCCACTCCTTGATTCACACCTTGTATTACATTTTAAGAGCTTTGGTTCCTTAGTTGTTTTCCGTAGGCTCTATATTCATCTGGTTTAGCCAGTAGGGCACAGAACAGCATGAAAAGCATGTATAGATTGTTTCTCTGTGGAGAGTCAGCTGTGGTTTTGCATGTGAAAATTAAAGAAATGCGGTGTTAGGATGGAGATACTGGTGAGAATTAGTTGCATGATTTTGTTTTGATGACTTAACATGGAATAGTGGTGGTAATTTATCTGTAGATGATTTTCAGGTTACTGATGTGCTCTATGTAGCATTCATTGTGTTAAAATGTTCCCTAAATGCTAATGACTAAAATAATGACCCCTGAAGTCATTGCTGCCACTTACTCTACAGCTACTTCTATTGGTTCTAGCAGAAGGAAAACCATTGGATACTTTAAAACACAACAGTAATTTTCAGAAGAGCAGGTCACATTACAGTTCCTCAGAACATAAACTAACAGCTCATCAGACAAGGTTGTTCTAGTTTGGGGTTTTTTTTGTCAGCTAAATGATTTCTTTCTCCTTCCAAAATATCTAGGTCTAACTCTTAAATCAGCTGTCAGGTTAAGAGTGAGTGCATCCCTTTTGTACTGAGTATTTGCCCTCTTACTTTTACTATCAACTACTTCTATTGTCTGGATGGGAGCAAATGTGATCTCAGGTCCATGATAATAATAATGCTTTTCCTTTCCTTCCTCCTGACATGCCTGTGCCTCGCCCACCTATTATGTGACCCATGTTTTAACGCGCATTTGTGATATAAATGCTCTAAGTTATGATCTATAAGTTTACATTGTGCTAACCAATGTGAGAAGGGAAAGGGAAAACTTGTATGTGCTTCCTGCAGCTGTCTGCAAACTGCTTTTTGTAGGCAGCATTTTAACGGTGTAAATGTAGTAATGATCAGTGTAAACTTTATTTCCCCCTGCTTGCTGTTTAAATTCATGATTTTTGATGTCTACAGCAGACAAGCACCATGGAGTTTTCAGAAACATCCAAGTAGGAGACAGCCACTGCTGTACAAAGGGTTGTGTGGTGCTGCTGTCCAAGTGGGTGTTGTTGAAACACCCCTATGTCACAGCCTGGGTGCTAGTACCAATGCATTCATGGAGTATTGCATTTTAGAAGTACCACTGCACTTGTAGCAGCTCAAGAAGGGCTGTTAGAACAGTGGGGCTCACTTCATGTCCTACAGTCTGTTGAAACTCAGGGTGAACGTGGAGGCAGTAAGCCTGAGCTGGCCTCGATACTTCTGCCAAGTCTCTTACAGAGGAACACAAATTGCTTTAAACCTTGAAATGCCAAAACACTTAGGGTAGGTAATCATACGCCACCACAGACTTCTTGTTATATTTCCTGTTCCATCAGGTTTTAAGATAAAAAAGATTTTGAATGGGCTTTATACTTCAGTGGGGTGAGGGACAGGCTGACCTCCTGTTCCATACATATGAAAACTAGGGTTTTGTTTGTATGTAAAGAGTGTACAAATCTTATTCTATGGGACCTCCATTTTCATTTGGAAGCTCAAATCCAGTGGGCAACTCTATGTCACACTAATTTCAATTGATTTTACATTATTTATGGCAGCTTAAGGTTGCTTTGTTTGCTCGCTTGGTGTATTTTGTTTTAACTTGTGCAGATTCTGAAAAGAAAAAGACAAATCAAGCAGCTGGAAAAACACATTCTTTGTCTAAAATGTCTTATGCTTCAGTATGTAACTTGATGTGAAAATTGGTATGGCTCCCTGCATGATTTTCACTAGCAGTCTTTGCCGCATATAAGCACAGCTTTGTCAGTGTCTAATAAAATGCCCAAGATTTGTAACTGTGAAAGGAAATGTATACTGGAAGGAAATAAAATGTACCAGGATCCCCCTGTTACTGAAAGCTGTCTCTGTTCGTCTTAATTAATATAAACACTTAAATGCGTTTTGTTACTCTTTACTTACTATTTTTTGGTACTAAAGGAAGCTGTGAAACATCCTAATGGTTTCATCAGCACCCTGGGGGAAGGAAGAGTGCCCTTATAATTCCATGCACCTCTTCTCCCTATTTGCTCCTTCTTCCCCATGCCCAAATGGGGCAATCACATAATCAGCTTCATATAATCGAGGTACAAGAACCTTGTTTCTGTGAAAGGTCATTTCATAGCCATCTCCAGGGAACAGCGGGCAGGCAGCACTTCAGGCTGTCATCAGGGCTGCAAGAACAGGCCAAGCTGCTGCCAACAGCCCATTTTAGCCCTCCCAGCACAATGGCAAGTCTGTGTGCCTGATTTGCTGCTGCCCAATTGATGCCAACCCCAGTGTCACCAGAAGGCCATCTGGATCATTAGGAGACCAGCCCTTTGACTTTGCCAGCTCATGAAGGCCAGGAGGCTGCTTCTGCAGACTTGCTGGCACCATCCTTCAGCCATCGCCAGGCTGGGCCCCTCAATAGCTGGGGTCGTTCCTGTAACAAGGATCATCCTCTCTTTGCGGGATGTTCATTCTTACTGGAGATCTTTGCTGTTAGAGTGTAGACTGTAACATGGCTGTGCTGTGGCATATGGATAGCAGTAGTTGCGTAGCTTTTAACTTATTTGGCTGCTTGTGACTGACATCAGATTTAATTACTGGGCTGTGTGTACTTGCTTTGGCTTAGCTTTTGTAAATTATTTACTACGAAAATACGTAAAACATTATGTTTTTTGCAGAAGCCTCTAGTGGGAGCAGTATATGTTCATGCACATTTGTCAGTGGAAAAAGGTACAGTGATGCTGATACAGTGTTCAGTATTATAGAATCCTAGAGTGGTTTGAGTTGGATGGGTCCTTAAAGCTCATCCAGTTCCAACGCCCTGCCATGGGCAAGGACACCTTCCACTTCAATCCCTGTCCAACCTGGCCTTGAACACTGCCAGGGATGGGACAGCCACAGCTTCTCTGGGCACCCTGTGCCAGCGCCTCAGCACCCTCACAGAGAAAAGCTTCTGCCTAAGAGCTCATCTCAGTAGCCCCTGGTTAAAGCCATTCCCCCTTGTCCTGTCCCTACAGGCCATTGTAAAAAGTCCCTCTCCAGGTTTCTTCTAGGCCTTCTCTAAGTATTGGAGGGTTTTTATAAAGTCTGATATAGATTTTAGGTTGTCATAATAGAAGCACACTTATACTTTGTTGATTCTCCAGGGCAAGTTCTTTTGTAAAGGGTAGTTATATTCATCATGCAAAAGCACTCTACAAGCCATAGATGTAAAAATCTTTTTTTAAAACCCCAAATCAGTAGCTACTACCATAGAGATTTCCTCAGCTCTTTCTCTGCAGATAATTTAACTTAGCTGCTAGGGTGAGAAGTTGGTTAATATTGGACAGAACAGTTTTCAGTTGGTAAAAAGTGTAATATTTTAATTTCTAATTGTAGTGATTTTCAAACTTTAACAATTGAAATATTGCTAAATTTGAGATAAAGGTTTGTAATTGCAGTAATGTGATATTCTTTATCAATATTTCTCAGACTGATGGGGAATGATAAAAAAGACTATTAGAGAAAAACATAAGTCTGTATTTTGTAGTTTTAAGGAAACCTAATATAACAGGAATGTGAAGAGGAAAGGAGCTTCTGACTTTTAGATATGCATAAGTGTTCCACTCAGCAAGCAATGCTATATGTTTTTAGAAATAAATCTCACTACCATTATTCCCATGGCCTGGCACTGGGGCGGGGTTTTAGTTGCATAAATTGAGGAATTAAATAACTTTGCATCCTTGCCAGTTCAACTTGTAAATCTCAATTAGAGATAAAGTACTGCTTTAAACCAAACCAGACTATGTGCAGTAAATTTTAATGAGTTTGACTTAAAAGCACAGATCAAGGATACTGAAGAGTCAAGGTTGAAGTAAGTTTCAAATCCATCCTTAGTTCACCATAGTGTGCCTACTGAATAGTGCATAAGATCACATCCTGCTTGAGAGAGAGACTAATTGGGAAAAAAGTCCAAAAGAGGGCAACGGCACATTGGGAGAATGAAGTTTCTTCTACCGCTGTCCATCACGTTCTGCAGCTAAATGGCAGATTTCAAATATAAGTGCTGTTTATTTTAAATTGTTAAAATGCCAAGTGGTAAAATGCAGCCAGTTTTGCCCTCCTGTAATTGTTATGTCCTCATTGGTGTCTCTGCTGATTTTCATCAGCATTGATGCTAGTTTGATTACTTACTCTTCTCAGTTGGTAGTTGTCAGAGGAGCACACAGATGATTCACCTCAGCATTTTGAAGAGCCTTCTCTATATCAGGACATTAAGTTATTAGGCCCTGCCTGCTATTCTGACTTCTTGTCTGAGTTCTAGTTTTCTTGGTCATCTGCCTGTAGCTGGAAATGCCAGGCTGATTAGCTCAGTATGAGTTACCAAAAATGTAGTCAGGATTACAAAGCTCACCTTTGGAAATCGTACCACTACCTCACTTAAAGCCAAAGAGTGCAGAGGGAAAAGGGACAGAAATAATGACACAAAACCTACTCTGATGATTTCTACTGAAAGCGGAAATGGAACCTCATTCAGAGTTAAGTTCTAAGTAGCACTCTTAAAACCTCGTATTTAAGTACTCAGATTTCCCAGAGAGCTTTATCTTATGATTTTTGGAAGATGTAGAAGATGTAAGAAGTATTTGTCATTTATGTTTCAATAATGCCTGGAGGGCCTGTATCAGGATGGGACTGTGGTCATGTGTGTTGCTTTTCAAAAGAAATGTTTTCATTGCATTCTTCTACTTTCAAAGTGAAACAAAAAAACCCAATGCTTACAATCCTAAAATGGGAAGAAATTGTGTGAACTATTGTGTGAGAAGGAAAGAGGGTAAGGAAACTTAGCTTGGATTCAGGCTTTTGAGAGATTGTTGTAAATGTTGAGAAAAATATTGTATAAGAAATAGCTCTGTAGTGCCTTTTAAAATCAGTAAGCGTCTATTTTAATTCCCATATAAGTACTAACTGGCTGCTGTCTGTATATATACTTAAATGTTGCTGCTGTATAAGACCTTGTTTGCTTAATTTCAACCTAACTGAATTTTTATGGCTGTGCTATAAACCTCTTGAAAATAGTGGTTTAAATGGAAATGCTGACACAACATTAATTACACTGGCTCCAGTGTGATACTGTGATTAAAGTTTATTTATTTTGTGTGTGCGTGTCTGTATGTGTGTAATTTCATTGTTGAAAAACTAATGGAAAACTAATGTGGCAATGGAGAATGTGATGCTGTGCCTGATAGTTTTCTTTTTCAGCAGCAAGGAGGAACAGTTTTAATGCCAATTTACGATACCAGAGAATTTATCTTTAATTGAGGTATAGTTTAGGTATTTTAAATTTTAGACATTTGGGGAAAATGACAAGTTTCCCACTTTAAAGCTGTTCACTGCTCTTTCAGGAGTTTTTAAGTGTCTTTTTGGGTGTTGAGGCTGGACGTATGTTACTTTCACATTGGAAAATAAAGAAAATTGGTTTCATTTCCTTGCAGCACATGTGTTTGATATGATGAGGATGAAACTCTCATCTCTAAAAATAAGGATGTGCAATCCAAAGTTAATGCTAATTACACTATTGAATATGTAAGAACAGCCATAAAAGTCCTTTTGGTAAATACTGATACTTTCAGATTACAAATCTAGGTGTTGCATCTAGACACCTGGGAAATGAACAGCGCAAATACTGTACGAGGAGAAGAAGAGTAAGTGAGAGGGGGATCCTGTCTCCAGCCTAGATCTTTGGACAGTGAGCTGGGGTTGGAGAGGCCTTGCTTGCAGTCTGTTCCCAGCAGTTTAGACTTCTCACATTAGGTAACTACTGAGTAAAAACGTGATGCAGTCTGGAGAGCAGAAGTTGGCTGGCCTGCTTCCTGAATGAGTGTTGGGAGTAATGCACTAAATGTAGGTAACCCTGTTTGATGCTGTGATTTTGTGTTAATCTTGCTGCTGCTTCTGGTAAGATACATTCAGAGCACATTTAATGGTTCTCACCATGTTTGCTCCTGGATGAGTTAGGCAGAGGCATTTTTCCACACTCACACCCACATGGAAGTTGAAGGTTGATCAGAAAAACTGTCTCATGGCTCATGGGCTCTGCAAGAGTGAACAGTCTCCCTGGTTGTTAGTATGTGGTCTGTTTTCTTTGACATCAGTGCTGGTGTTCTGCCTCATCTCAGAGACCAAAGTAATCATTCCCACTCTTACCGTAAACACCTTTCCCACAGGCTCGTGGCATCCAGTCAAACGTCTCTTCTCTGTAGGAGAATTATTGCAGATGTTGTTAATACTGATCTGTCTGATAGCCTGTGACAGCTGTGGAGTCTCAGGATAGTTCATGATGCAGCATGACAGTGAAGAGACGGACAACTAGTTCAGGTTGAAAAGACTGGGGGGAAAAAGCAAAATCTTTGTGTGGAAAGCTCTTCTTCAGCTTGCTCAGAGAGAGCATTCAGCATACATTAATCCAGTCCATGAAATTTACATTTTTTATTTGTACTGTTTGCTTTCACTGGAAGAGAGTGCAAAGTAGGCAAATAGCTTCAAAGTGTGTGGTCTTTATGATTTATATGTGGTGCTCAGAACTACCACTGACCAAACTTTTTGGTCTTGTTCCCATTTGTTACAGTAATTGAGCTGTTATGAAAGGATTGTGCTCTTCCCTTGAAAGAAAAAAGAACATGGTCACCCCATGGTTCTGTGGCACAGCTGATGTTTTATTAAAACCAATGTGTAAAGGTAGAGGAATGATGTGCCAAGTTTATCCCATCTGGAAGGAATGTAACAGTTCTGGATCTGAAGCAGAACTGAGGATCTCCTACTCTTTAATGTATTTGGGAACCAGAGTTTGTAAGGTTGAAAGAGGAGAAAAGTCAACATATGTTGTAGATACATTTGATTGTCAGCAGAAGAGAGCTTGCTTACAGGTCAGTCAAATCCTGAATGCATCACCTTCTAATCACAGCCTTTACATTAAGACGAGAGAATGCTTGTCCTTAAATGACCTTTGCATTGTGTCAAATATCACACTGGAAACTTCAAAGCGTAATTGGAGACAAATTATGCAATAAATTAGAAGTAACACCATGATTTTCTGTGGTTCCAAGCCTGCAAGAGACCAGCTTTTCTTTTGGACCACACCCGTTAATACCAGCGAGGTACTTCAAGCGCAGAAACAGAGACCTATGCGTGGTCACATAATGTTTTACTGAGTAATTATCCATAAGTGAGTGAAGAGACTGCTTGAAATGGGAAGATGGAGTGGAGTGGAAGGAGTGTGTCGTGGTTTAAGCTGTAAATCACAGTTTGCTCACTCACTCCCCCCTCTTTCTTCCCCCAGTCCCGGGGGGATGGGGAGGAGAATCGAAAGAATGCAACTCCCACGGGTTGAGATAAGAACAGTTCAGTCACTAAGGTATAAGACAAACCACTACTGCTACCACCAATAATAATAATGACAAGAGAAGTAAAAGGAAAAAGAATACAACTGCTCACCACCCCATACCAAGCCTGACCCAGCAGTGTACCCCCCGCCAGGTCTCTGCCCTCTGTTTTTTTACATCCTGGGCGTGATGTGCTGTGGTATGGAATGCATCTTTGGTCAGTTTGGGTCAGGTGTCCTGTCTCTGCTTCCTCCCGGCTTCCCCTCCCTCGCAGATCGTGAGGCTCAGAAAGTCCTTGATCGGACAAAACATTCTAAGCAGTAACCGAAAATATCAGTGTTATCAGCGCTGTTCCCAGGCTGAAAATCAAAAACACAGCACTGCACCAGCTGCCAAGAAGGAGAAAAGTGACTGCTGCTGCTGATCCCAGGACAGAGTGACAGATGAGAATGAATCTATTTTCCTTAAAAATGTTGGTGATAACATTTCAAAGCTTTGTTGTAAAAGACTAGTTTAGCTTACAGACTTCTCAGGTATGTGCCTGTTCTGCACTGTCCCCAGCTGGTTGCAAAGGCTTGTTACCTGGACTTTTGATTGTTTTTATTGGAATTAGCACTCTTTTAGTTGGTCTCTTAAAAACACAGGCAAATATATGTATGTATGATTGATGATTGTCATTGCATAGATAGGCTTAAAATTCATAAAGAAAACAATACAAAAGATTGACGGTCCTTCAGTAACACCATCAAAGGTGGCAAATTTTGAAAGGCCATTGACTTAGAGCAGAGACTGGCTAGCTTGGCCTCACATTATGGCAGCAAGTCTTGATTGACTCTGATAATGAACTATGGTTAAGTTTGGCCTGCCCTGTGTTGGTATGGTCTATTGTATTGTACGGTCTATGTAGCATTTTGGGAGAATGCTTGAAAACCCCTTGGAACATGTCTGTGTTATAGTTTCTATTTCATGTGTTCAGGGAGGTTAAAATGTTTCAGTACACAAAGTATCTCCGGTGTACTCTGTTCTAGCATGAAACTGGGAAAAGTGCTGAGTCTTAATGAGGTCCTGTAACATCCAGTAGGCAGTGTGAGGCTTTGGTGCATGCACACTAGACTTTGAGATCTGGTTTTGAACACTTGTATTTTGATGTCATGTGCTATATGTATGCTTTAGTGTGAATTTACAGATTACTTTATTAAAAAACCCAAGATTTTCACACCAGACTGAAAGCTGTGCCTGTGGATGCTCACAATCTCTGCCACCTTTCCATGAATAGGATGTGGACTAATAACCTTTTTGTTTGGTTTTTGTTTGTTGTCTTCACTGGGCTGTGTCCTGTTGCTCAGGATATCAGCATGGGAGTAGCAGGTTAAATCGTGCTCATGCTTTGAAAAATCTTATCAGAAGACCTCATTCTTCAGAGAAAGGGGAAAGGAAAAAAGTCTTCTGTGCTTATGTGAAATGGTTCAATGTGATGGACAGCAGTTTATCAAAACATAATCTCATTAAAATCTGTCTGCGTTCTTCCCTTACTCTCCTTTGTATTATAAGGTTGTGAAGCTTTCTGCGACCAGACAGTAGCCTGTGGTAACCTGCAGTATGTGTACATTTATGGGTGATGAATAAGACCTTTGTTATCACCCTTAAATGTTGGCATCAGTATCGTGCTAATGACATTTTGAAGTTTCTGCTTTATCAGCAGCAGTGACTGGCAAATAGTCAGCTGTTATGTAATGGGAAACTTGAAGTAGCAGCTTGAAGGCATTTGAATTTAGTTTCATGGAAAAAGCCACTGCTGCATTTATTATACCATTTTTGTTGTGCAAGGATGACATGATTGTTGGTTTAGCTTTTTAGACATATAATGCAATTAAGAATAATCAGTTTTCCCAAACATACCGCAAAGCAACTGAAGCACACATGCTCATAACCAGGCCCTTGAAATTTAGGGTGACATCCACTGCTGCATGAGCAGCCCACAGGTACAGATGCATGTCTCATCATGGTATGCATCTATGGTGTGATTGCACCTTCTTGCAGAGACGGAAGTCTCCAAAGAAGTTGCTGATAAATAGTAAACTCTCTCGGCTTTGCCCATTCTACCAATTTGCATGTATTTTGGAGTTTGGGGGAAGGGGATCTGTATATATGTACATATGGCTTTGCAATCTGTAAGAGGCATCCAGACTAGAAGCTTAAAAGAATGTGTAAAAGAATTTCTAATTCATGTTTACTGGAAATAGTAGGTGGTCGCACCACTAAAAACTATATTGTGTTACATACTCACACAGATATGTCTAGTAATTTGTGTGAAATGTGTGTGGCTGGTTTTAAAATTCACAGCATCAGGAAAGACAGATCAGGATTTGGGCAGGGTGTTCCGAAAACAGATCTTGCCTGTAACTAAAAGTGGTAAGTTTATGCTGACAGTTTTAGTTCATAACTATTCCGACTACAAGCCATTTACTGGCTGGGGGGGAGGGAAGTGTCTTACATATTCTTACACCAGGCTCTGTCACGATTGTTTTGTACATGAACAGATATACCTAAAAAAAAAATGCTTATGCGTTTGTACAAAACTTTCTTTTCTCTATTCTTTCCCCATTTTGTTCTGTGCTCCTCACTTTTCACAGCATGAATATGCAGTACCTTTATATTGTGCGTGCTTCTGGATTTTTAATATACTGGGGCTCAGTCAGTGGAACTTCTTTTGCATGCTTAGGACTAAATGTTTGCTGAATTTCTCTTTGCTTGCTGAAAATCTTTGACTGACCAATACTATCTACCAGGAAATGGAACATTGTGAGAGTAAACAAGTGGTACCCTAACTCTGATGTACAGTTACTTGCATTTCAATCAGGACATGATTTTCCAGATGCAATTTTTTAATTTTTCCCATTATTGCAGATGGGAAGAGTCTTACATGGACATAGTTATATCTGTATGAAAGATTGCAAGTTGGAATAGCATATTCCTGTTTGTGAAGAAGAATAAGCCACCATGGCATGAGAAAGCGTTCAATTATTGACTTGTTTCCACATTGTGGCTTCTATTTGTGCTATTTAACTAAAATGTATAGTAAGAAAATTCACTTCTTTAGGTCAGGACATGAGACTCATAACAGAAAAAGTGATTTCTGAATGTGGAAGATGGGGTTTTCTCTCTGCAAGGCCTGGTTACTGTTAGTGTACCAGGCTGTGCTGGCCTCTTGCAATGAAGTCAAATTCATAGTGAGAGCATTAGTCCCAAGAGCTTGTGAAAATCATGGTTACAATAGCTATGACTGAAACTGCAGTTACACACCCTTGTATAAAGGCGAGGTGTGGAGAAAAGGGGAATCTGTTTGCATTATCTAATTTCAGAAGAGGGCCTGACATGGTGCTAAAATTGAGGATGATGCCAATTGCAGATTGTCTTCTTTTTTTCAGTGAATAATCTAAGTGGAGATGATTTAGCCTGAAATGAAAGCTGTGATCTCCTACCCGATTAAATATTCAATTCCCCATGAAATGTGCCAGTGAGGCCACTGAATTGAAGTCAAAATTAAAGAAAATAAATCCTCAAAACTGGATAAGAAGTTCTGTTTTTCTCCAGGAGCTTGATCTTGAGACAGCTGACCAAGGAGGTAGCTTAATTTTCAGCTGAAGAGCTGGAAAGATGTAGCCTGTCCCTTTTATCCCCATGAAGGTCCCTAATTTGTCATAGCCATTTGGTAATTACTTTTTACTTGCACATTTGGCCAGGGTCTGTGACACCTCATTGCGGGAGTCTGCTTGCAGTGTGACTGAGTGAAGCTGAATAAATAAGTCCTAGCAAGTGAGTGTTATTCTCCTCAGTCCCTGTGAGTGAGAGACATATTTGCAAGATTTCAGGATGCCTCAAGCCGTATTTTCAGCAAATAAAATATTAACCAAGATAACTTCTCAACTTTAGAGACGTTCTAGGATAACATTAGAAAAATCAAAAGGGACGCATCCATTCTTGAGAGTGACTTAGATCCACTTCTATAGAACTAGGGATGGAAATGGAATAGAATGGAAATGTTTGGGGAAGTCGTTTGAACATTATTTACAAAGTTTTCACTTAAAAGATGTGCTAATATTTTATAGTTTAATTGGAGGTTATCACCTGCTTTTGTTCTTCCAGGCTTTTAAGACCAAGGATGGCTACATCGTGGTGGGAGCTGGAAATGATCAGCAGTTTGTCACTGTGTGCAAGGTAATGGTGTGTTAGGAAACACTACAGAAATGTGTAATAGTTTCCATTCTGACTAGGAAACTAATTACCAATTGCTTCTTAATTCTTCTTTTTTTGTGTGTGTGTGAAAATAAGTAGTGAGTATAAATTCTAACCTCGGTTTCTGGCTTGTAGTTTAGGGGACTGATGCAGGTTCAGTGCTTTGCCTCTGTGTTCAGAACACCCGAATTCCCAAACCTGTGGGTGCTGAACCCCTTTAGAAGCCTGTCCAGCTGCATAGCTGATTAGCTAAAACATTAACAAGCCAAGAACCTTCCAGTTCTGGAATGGTGAATGTCATGGGAGTCACACTGGTGCCTTTTTCAGGAAGAAATGTGACAGTGTTTCTTCATAAAATGCATGATAGGCACCCTCTTAACAAAGCAAAGCTAGGAGATGGGTTGTTCCCTTTTAATCCTTTGGGAGATGGGTCATGTCACTTTAATCAGTAGTTGAGTGCATATTCCTTTAGAACACAACACACTACCTGCTGGTCTGTGCTCAAGGAGAAACTCGTGGACTTCTTAGAAAAGAAATCTTACAGGACTGTGAGCTGACTTCAAGTGGTGCAGAGGAGCGATGTTAAAGGGCAAGTCTTCACATGGGACTGTGTTCAAAATCTGCTATCTTCATTATTTTGAACTGAAGGAATTCAGTGCCGGCAATTATGTTTTTACAGAGGGTGGCTGAGGAGGTTGTAAATTAATTTTGGATTTGTCCCATACTCTTTTCCTGTTGTTTTAATACCTATAATTGCTTTTTCCTGAGCAGTGAAGAAAGAGTGGTTGTAAAATTGTTCCGAATAAAGTGTGATGACACTCCAAACAGAAGATCAGAGTAGCATGTAAGCTGGCACAAGAGGAGTTTTGCATATAGCATTATTAGACAGCAATTTTAAAAGGAGAGTTCTACCTTTTTGTTGCATTTTGTTTTTTTCTCTCCAAACTTGAATATTTAACCTGAACTAACTAGTCAGGAAACTGAGCATTATTTTCCTTCATTTGTTCATTGTTTATGTCATATATTTGTTCGTATGTTTGTCAGACATTTCACATTTCCATGGATGTTCACAACTAACAATTGGAATATGTAGTAAGGAGACGGTTCAGTTGTGATTCTCTCAGTACAGGGGTACATATCCCTACCTTGCTATTTGGAGCATCTGCTTTCACT
This sequence comes from Psilopsiagon aymara, assembly GCA_024733675.1. Lineage (NCBI taxonomy): Eukaryota > Metazoa > Chordata > Aves > Psittaciformes > Psittacidae > Psilopsiagon > Psilopsiagon aymara. The sequence continues at coordinate 34,240 of JANRGW010004434.1, read as the reverse complement.
TGCTTGAATTGTCTTTCTTAGTAAGTAACAAGTTAACCTCTTCAAAGTTTGCTTTAATTTGGCTTCATACAGGTATCCAGCCACTAAGTGTGGTCATTACCTTAACTTGACGTAACAACTTGTCTACCTGCCTCAACTCATTTTTGTCGAAAACCCATTGTCTCATAAAACAAATATTTGAGGACATAGGTGTAAATGTCTTCTTGGTGCTTTGTCACCTGAAGTCAGGAATTACATACCAAATGCTGGTCATCCTACCATCTTTGAGTAAGGCAGAGCTGAGAATCTGGCTCAGTAAGTTCTGACACCATGGTGTGAGCTAGAAGGCTCTTAAAGTTCCAACCATGCATCCACCTCACTTTAGGGTGAGCCTTGACTTGTGGTGTGACTTGTTGCTGCATACTCTCTGTAATCAGTAAGGCATGAATAGTACCCCAGAAGATGAGGCAACGTTTCTGTGATTTGTGTTACTTCAGAATCTGGAGGACAAAAACTACCTGAGGTGAATATTTGCCCTAATCTTCAGGCTGATGTTTTTTTGTTTCATTCTTACTAATGTGTTCTGGTATTTCTTGAATTGAAAGTAGGAGGTGCAGAATATGGAAAAATGATGGTTGCTCACATTTCAAATAGGGTGAAAAAAAAAAAAGAAAAAATAGTTCAAGTTTTGGGTAATGGTTTGATTTTTCTATAAAATATTATCATATTTGTTTCTAAAACAAAGTCTTTTTACCCTTATCAAGTCATTGAAGGTATGAATTGGGGCCATTACATTGCACCATTACATTACAGAGTGATGTGAAAGTCAGTGGAATGCTATGAAACCCATTAGAGGTATGCTCTAAGCTAAGTGGATGGTTATTTGGAACTTAAAACACCATGAAGAAGGAGAGCCAATAAAGGAAGAGGACTTTATTACAGGAAGGCCTGCAACACCCTAATGAACTTTACTAAGTATAGAGACCACTAATTCAAACACAGGAATTGCTATTGAAGAACCTTTCTGAGATGAGTTGGTGCTAAAAATACAGGCTGTATGGAAGCTGTTGCCCTGAAGACACATACTCTGGAGATGGAACAGCTGGCTCAAGCTGTAAGCAATTGCAGACATTCTGCTTCAGCCATATCTTTTCAGGCAAGCAGAAAGAAAAAGCTGGAATAATTCACAGTGGTATTTTTGAAATCAATGCACACCAACTGTAGGTTGCTTGAGAACTTGAATAATTGCAGGAAAACTTTGTAGGAGTGTTAGCTGAAGTGCATTTCATGTCGATCAAGTGTTATAAAAGCACATCCTGATGTATGGCTTCTTCAGTATAAATAGGATTACTGAGCAAGACTCTTCAGAAGACTGAGCTTTTGTGTACAGCAGAGGAGAGTACAAACAGGTTTGCTGGTGTTGGGGGACAAAACACAGAGAGTGCAAACTCTGAATGTGCATCTGAAAGCTTGAAGGAGGCCTAGAAAAGAACAGCAGTTTTATTCCAAGTGGTCACAGTGCAATAAGATAACATTAGCAGCATGATGTAGAAAGATGAATGGCTCATTAATGAATAACTTCTCAAATGTGCATTTGTTAGTCGCAAAAAAAAAAGAGAAGAACATATATAGACACGCAGCTTTACAACAGATGGACATTAAGTTAAAGCTGAAGTCAGTAACGTTAATTAAAACAGTAGAGTAAGCAACTCCATATGACCAGTTTTCATATAACTCATCAAATGGAACCATAGTTTTCTGATTAATTTCTGGGGTTTTTTTTAAGCTCTCATAAATGAGTATTCGCTATCATTTCCTTTGAACAGCCTTGCATGGTTGGTTGGTTTGGTTTTTTCTCTAAAGCAGTAATTTGCAACTCCAAAACAGCAGTATTAAGAAGAGGAGATTGTTTTAAGGGGTGCCAATATTATTGTTAATCTTTAAGAGAGCAAAAGAAGAACATTTTCTGAAGTTAATCTGTGGTTGTCATGATTTTCATGAACTAGATCTTGTAAACATAGAAGGAAAAGAAAATATGCTGTGAATTAAGAGTTGATGGAAGATGCTGGATTGATATTTTATGTTAGCATGCAGGCAAAAATCATAGAATCATAGCCTAGTTTGGGTTGGAAGGGTCCTTATTGATTATCTAGTTCCACAGCAGGGACACCTTCCACTAGACCAAGTTGCTCAAGGCCCCGTCCAACCTTGAACACTATCAAGGATGAGGCAGTCACAGCTTCTCTGGGCAGGCTGTGCCAGTGCCTCAGCACCCCCATAGTGAAGGATTTTTTCTTTATATCTAATTTTCATTCTAATTCTTTCAGAAGAAAACATAAGAATATATATGACATTTCAATAGTAAAAGTCCTTTATTTCCCGTTTTTTTTCTTTCCTTTTTGACAGAAATTATTGAAATGGAAAAAAGTGTTCTTAGACATAGCTTTCCTCGGTCTAGCATATGAAGTACAGTCATATTTCTTGTTCTGTGACATAGAACTTAGTAGAGGATAATCCCATAGATCTCTCCAACCTTACAGTAACACTTTACAGACATTTTAGCGTTCTATGGTAAGAATTTCTGCTAGCTAATGGTGAAAGGTATCAACTGTGATTTGGAAATTCAGTTTATTTCTTGTCTTTTCTGTACTTGTTATGTAACATTAACCAGGAGGCAGTATCTTTGCTTTATTTCCTAATCTATTTTCAAAGATTAATGAGAAGTAGGGATTTTTGGAAAGCTATCTTAACTCAGTAATGAATTTCCTTAGCTTCACAAATACCTCCTGTCAAGCACATTTTTTTCTCTCCTTTATTTTTACTTAGATCCTGAATTTGCCTGAAGTTAGTAAGGACTCCAGATACAAAACTAATACACTCAGAGTAGAGAACAGAAAAGAACTGATTGATGTATTGTCAACCCGGTAAGTCAATTAAAAGGCAAGAAATGTTATTTAATCTGTTAATGCAAATGGTCATGTATAAGGTCTTATGAAGTGAAAACTTCACTCTTTTGAGATAGTTATTTGTAAAGAAAATTATTGACAACACTTTACTGATGTTAAATACCCTGCCATTTGCACACAGATTCTAGTGTGGAGTTTCAGAAACCATTTTAACTTCTTTTTAACTATTAATGTGAATTTTAGTGAAAAAACACCCGTGCTTTCTGCTTTCCTGGATGGATGCAACTCCTGGTAATAAAATGCTTGGAGCACCATTTGCTTTTGCTGTAAATGGGATTTTAAAGTTTTAACTGACAGTTGCTGTTCCACTTGATGCTACTTTCTCACTGCTGGTTCTGTACCATGGTACTCTATGCCCCAGATTCACCCTGGGTCAATACTTTCGAAAGCAAAAGGATAATACTTACATGTACTTGTGAATTATCCTGGTAAATACTTCAATTAAAAATTATTTGAGAGGAAGCACAGGAGCCCTTTATTTGAGAGATTAAAATAGTTTAGTTATCTTCCTCACTGTTTGACAAGGCCCACTCTGTGAAGTGCTGTTCTGTTTAATGGAGAGGATGTTAAATTTCTATGGCATAAGAATAAAACCTGAGCTCTGTAAAGGTGGCTTCAGCTGCTTTGGAGGACAAGCAGAAGAGGCAGTATAAGTACTGTTGTCAATGATTCAGGAAAAGGCATGCTTTCATTTTGTTCCTTGGTCTGTATGAGTTTTTGTCAACAAATGTGTAACAATGATCATTCGGACAATTTTGTTGTTCGGGGTTTTTTTAGGAGCGTTAAGTCAGTTGCCTTCCCTGTTCATTCCACCTGAGCAAAGAGTTTTAGTAGCATGCTTCATCTCTTCTCAACCCCACACCTTTTTTGACTGCTGAGAGCCAGAATCACCTTGCATTGAAGAGTGTAGAGGAAATGATTTTCCCTCTTCCTGTTGCACTTGCATTTTTGTTTCTGTCTTAGTGTCCATTCTCAGATGTCCTGCCCCCAGTGAAGTACTGAGGTACCAGGTGACTTTACATTTTCAAGTAACTGTTGTACAACTGTTCATGATAAAATTTTGGAACTTATATTTTACTTGATTTCCTATAGCAAATGTTGTGACTTCACAGGTGAACTGACTCTTCCTGTAAGTTTAAAGCCTTTGAGAGGGAAGTTATCTTTTGACCTTTTTGAGCTCTTGTACTCTGACAATCTTACTTTCAAATTTGGTTCATGTTGACTTACTGGAGTTCATTTCATTTAACATGGCATTTATCTGATATACTCTGGTACCTTATAAAAGTGTCATTTTGCCACCCATAGATCAAATACTTAATAGCTTCTTGCTTGTGGTTAATGTTGAATGCTTCTTATTTTTTTTTATGGGCGATATCTGAATATGAAGATAAAGTTCAAGAAACAGTTGTTCTTTCAGTGAATTGCCAGAATTCTAATTTGTTTTTATATCTGTAGCTATTAGTTCATCAGATTACCTCATTGCTCTTTCAATTACTGCTTTATGTCTTTTTTTGTCAGAGTTTATGTTCTGTTTTATTACCATCATTTAGGCTGAATTTCTGTGTAATTTATATGCAAGTATGTGACTGTATACACACTTCTGGAGTAGACATTTCCAATAGTATCCTGTTATGTCATATTATTGTGAATTCATTTGGCATTCAGTTATAGAACACTGACTACAGCAAACACCTTTGGCATTGTAATGGAGCTTGAATGTGTTTCTATACACATTCCATGGTAACTTTGCTTTTATTCACTAACTCACAGTTGTTTGTAAAATTATATGTGGTTCATTTTTGAAGGTACTTAGAGAATTAAATTAATAGTTTGTCAGTGCTGAAAAATGTCAGCCCTTGAGAAATGAAGGGAAATGACAGAAGGGTAATAGCAGAATGTCACTGAAAAATATCTTAAATCACTGATTGCTTGATACTGTTGCAGCACATGGAAAATATAAACCTGGGGTGCATTAGTTGGAATGAAGCACCTGCAGACCCTCCCATTCACTCGCTGTATGTACACTGCTATCCACCTCAAAATCAATTTGGGGAGACCTGAGCTGAAGCATCTTAGAAGAGTTGTGATTTTCTTGACATGGGCTCCTCTTCAGCCACTTTTGTTGAGGTGAGCCCTTCTGTGTGGTGGGAGGCAAAAAGAAACATGAAAGTCCTTTAAGGATTTAGTCAGGCCATTCATCCATGTCTCATTTCTGATGCTGTGCCAGGCAGGTCACCCACAACTTAAGGCAAAGCAGCTTTTTTCCAGTGATGTTGCAATGGAAAAAGTCAGCAAACTTGTTTGGTGTGCCAGGCTGAGCAGTAAAAAGCAGGTAAAAAATACATCTGTATATAGGAATCTGGCGATTCCTAAATGCTCCTTCTCTTTCATACATGCTTAGAGTCACAAATGGGAATTATGGTCCTGTAGTGGAATCCTTTGAGAGTACTGCTCTGAAAAGGCGAGCATGGGTGTGGTCTGTGTCTCAGCATCTCAACAATAATTATGGTGACTAGAAGCACACGAGAGTAAACTGTTGTTTCCTTCTCTTTTCCCCAGCCTTTTCTGCTGCCATTTTCTGTTTATGTATCTTTCCTGTTACCCAAGACATTGGTGTTCTAAGCACCATTTGTATTGCAGATACATGAATCTTTGTACTTGCTTGCAAATATCACTGCTGTTGCACAGTAGATAATCTGCATACATTTTTTCCAAGCTGTTGATGCTATTATAATTTTATTGAACTGAGGTGCCAGCAGAGCCTAGAGTAGGCTTCCATTAACGTATCTAATCTGTCTCCTTCCTCCTGTGTTTCTTTCAAATTATTTCAGAGGTATGACTTACCTTTTCCTATTTTTCTTAATTTGCAAAATGGACAAACTGGAATTCATGTGCCCAGTAAGTGCAGGAAGGATTCCTCCTCCTCCTCTTCCTCTTAAGGAAGAAGATATCCCAGGTTTTATTTAGGAATAGAAAATGTTCAGACCTACTCAAAAGGCCAGGAACTCCCTGAAATCTTGAGCATTTAATCTGCTGTATGTGTGGAGCTGAAATTCTTAAAAACATCTGACCTCTGAATGCCGAAGGGACAGTTGATGCCTTTCATTTGCCAGGGTTAAGCAATTGAGGCTCTTTGGCCACAGTTTATTCTAGGTGTGTGCACAAAGGAAGCATTGGTACAACCAGTAAATGTTAAGGAATGCTGGGTTTTTTTTAAAAAAAAGCTGTATCTTGGGAATTCTTGACTCAAATGACCTCTAATTTAGATCAATAATTCTACTCACCACCTGCAGTAACCATGCCAGATTTCAAGGCAGTTAGATAAGCATGGGGATTATATAGCACTTAGAAGAAACTGACCTTTAAATGGAAGACTTTTCAGAAAGGTGTGAAATGACCTATTTGTCACAGTCCTGGACTAAGTGATAATACAAGATGGAGGTGAATATGGCTTGAAACATAAATGTAGCTTGAAACAACAGCTCTGAGAGGTGTGAATTGTGCCATTCATTTCAGGAAGAATTTTTCATCCTCTTTTCCCTGACAGAAATGAAGAGTAAATCACATCTGCCCTTAGCTCTTCACCCCAACTTGCTGTCTGCTTACAACAGCTCAGCTTCCTCTGTAGGGTACATGTGAAAGAGCAAGGGGGAAAGGGGAAGAGCAGGTGGGGGGTGGTTGAATTCACATGCCCACAGAGACTGTCAGATCTCAGTAAAAGGGACTGGAAGGCTGACCGTTCTGGAGTGGTATGCTGCTTCGAGGGAGACCCAGTTCTCACACTGGGGCAAAAGGAGGGAACTACAGAAACCAGGCCCAGACATCTTTAGAGTGGGAGTATTTTCAGTTCCACCTTCTATGGGGAAGTGAGTATACTGCTGTGAGGACCAAGGGCTACGGGTCACAGTATAGTCACAGGGAAGAAGAATGGAGGCCTGTGGGGTATTTTGTACTTGCTTTGCTACTGGAGTGGTGTCCTTTTCCCATCTCTGATCCTCTTCTTGCTAGGCTCCTTTTTTCCCTGTCCCCATCATCTTCCTCCCAGCTTATTTCCCCATTCTCCTCCCACTGCTGGGATTTGGACACCTTCTGTGTTTGCTTTACAAAAAAAGGAAGTTTCAGTGCCTTCTGTATCTTCCTCTTCATTTACGTTACATTTCCCCCCAGTGACTCCAAAGCAGAACTCTGACAAAAGCAAATTGCCTCTGAATGCCTTCCTTTCTCAGGTGCATGCCAAGAGTCAAATTTAACATGACCCTACCCTGGGTGGAGGTCAGATTCAATGGCTACTACAGAGGCCCTTGAGACTCCCAGCTCATGTGAGAGCTGACAGACTACAGAGCACTCTGGTTTTTATGTTTCCAGTGGAAACCTCTGGTTTGTGAGTTAGATGTACATCTATCCAAGAGAACCAAGTTTTAATTGTTGGTCTGCTCTACACTTCCTTTCCACTTTTACATTTGCTTCCTCTGGAACAGAATGGCACCAGGCACAACATAGATTATTTTGTATGTGTAAGATGTGCATACATATGTCAAGACACACATATATAGTGTGCACGTGAAGTTTGAGGTGCATGTGTGCAAAAGCTGGTATAATGCCAGCTGGGAGAGAAGCTGCTTTGAAGAGAGGCACTTGATCTGTTGATGTCCTTCTTCAAATTACCCCGAAAGTTGAACATTAACATCCTACCCTGCACCTCAGTAATGTAGACGTGTTTTAAGGCAGTGCAGCTAAATGTATACTCCAAGGTGCTTGGGGAAATTAACCTGTAAAGAGAACAGTGTGGGGGGTTGTATGAGTACAAGGGGAAAGGGAATAGCAGACATGGCTGCAGCCTTTACATTGAAGCAGCTCCTATAATGAAAACCACATAAATTCATCATGGTTAATGTTCCTGCAGTTATAGCTAAATTATTGTAGGCTTAAAACCAGAACTTTAAGGCTGAAAACGATTTTGAGTGAAACTTCTGTTCATAGCACATTTTAAAGGTCTTACTCTGGACTATGCACCGCAGCTGCATGTTGTGTAACTAAGTGTGAGGGGAAACGGAATGAGAAAGAAGGAAGCATGGAGGAACCTGAGATCGTTGCTAAATTGTTTCCACCTAATAAGAAAGAGAAGGGCACCTAAAGGGGAAAGTGTATTGTAAAAATGCTTAAATTGCCTGATGAGGAGCGCTGTAAAATTCATGCTTGTTGGGGCACTCCCAGGCTCTGTAAATCTCCTTCCCTATCCCCACCATTCCTTTTTCTAAACCAAGAGCCTTGCAGGCTGGAGTCACTGGTAGTAACATTACAGCAATGAGGATCTGGTTGTTAATTGCTTCAGCAGGACAGGTATGTGATGGGTAATTAACTTCAATGTGGTGCAGCTGGCAAGATTTCCTTTCCTCAGTCAGCTACTTCAGCATCAGTGTGAAGATGGCTGAGCTGTGTGGGCATCAGCTACCAAATTGGAGAGGTGGCTTTAAAATCCTTTGATTTAAAGTGTTATTAGTTTTTAATTTGACTCCTATGTGTACAACTGTGAGATATCAGAAATGTCTCAAACGTCTGATTTTTGGTAAGGGTAAGTTGGATATTTTCTGTCTTCTTTTCTGCCATTTTGTGAACCTCCAAGTGTTTTCATACGTGTGCAAGGGTGAAGATCCTTCCTGAAAGGGAACTTGCTCTTTCTTTTTCCTGATGACACACGTTACTAGCTACAAGGCAGCTGAAATCAAGGGAGATCTTTTAATTGGTTTTTCAGTGAGCTTTTTGACCTGATCCTTGTTAGGGCTTTTCTGCCCTTGAGCAGTTAAAAGAACAGTGACAAAATCCATATATCTTTCCATTACCTTCAATGTGTTTTTATTCATGTGAGTTTACATAGTAGTTTTTAAGTTAATTTGCACTTCCTTTGTTATAACTATAGAAGTTACAGTCCTTTTGCTTACTTGAGAAAAAGAGAGGAATGCTTGGGTAAAGGAAGCATACTTTTAGCATGCATAGTGAAACATGTGAGTCCAAAAAGGACTAGTTCTGGAACATGCTGGATTTTACTACTCGGGAGCCAATATGGATGTTCCTTATGGGTGTTCCATTCATCTCTAGTACAAGTTCTGTACATAAGGGTAAAGGTTTATTGATAGTTCTAGTAAACTGATATGGGTATTTATGATATGCAGAGATATAAACAACTTTTAGAGTGGATTTGTGATACCTGTAAATATCTAGGCTGTGCCTTATGTAGCTACTACTTACCATCTACTATAGTTGACATTGTTTAAAGTAGTTGACATATCCATCAGCAAAACGTGTCAGTACAATCATGTTGATCCCAAAGATAATTAAGGGTCTGGTGTGGTTCACAGAGTGACTAATCACTAACCAAGAGGATGCTAATTAGACAGTAACACAGAGATGCTTACATGCTATTGAGTTAATACTATAGTATTAATTTTGAAAACTGTAATTGTATATTTACTGTATGCTAAGGGATAATGATCCATTATTTGAAGTTTTCAAATAAACTTTTTCCTATGACACTTAATTTTGCATGGTGTCTTCCATAGATAAAACTGTGAGAAACAATAGAACTATTTTACTGTTAACTACCATTGAAGAGAGAAAATATTGTAGGTATTTGAAACTAAATAGACTGTTAGTAGAACAAACCAATGGAAAAAACAATGCAAATTCAAGTTGTGCTGGAAAACTCCAGAATGCTTTTGTGGACTTCAGCAAGAACAGAGGTTTTTGTGCTTGACTGTACGTAAAAGCTAGATGTTTCTGTTCCATCTGCATTTGGTAGCTGTCCAAATTACTTCTGTAAATTAAATTAATTGCCATAAGCTTCTTACAGAAAAGAGTAGGATTTTGCTTCTGTAGTTTTTCTAAACTAGCCTTGTGTGGATTTGGATGGTTTTATCCATTAGAGAAACATGGATGGGCTTCTACAAAGGCTGTACCAATGATTGAAGACTCCCTAAGAAACATGGAAAATGGGATATATGCAAAGAATACACAGAGAGTAGATTCATTCATGATTTAGAAGTCTTTATTTCATTGAAAGACAATATTTATTAAAAAAGAAAGTTTACATTGATAATTAACATCATGAGAGAAAAACGTATTTTACTAGAACCTGGCTATGCTTCTAATTCATTAAAGCCAATCGTCCAACTTGTGTAGTTCAAGGAAACACTCTTTCTTTTCCCCTTAATACTTGCTTTAAAGCATTTTTCTATGCTTTGATATTGTCTTTTGTAAATATCCATTCTCCCTTTTATTATTAGAATTTGTTAGGAAGCAGGAAGTGATTAGGGTCTTGCTTTTTAGGAATCAAAGCTACACTTGCAGTTTGAGTAAGGAAATAAGGTGTGAGCTCTTCTTATTTGATATATTTTTTACTTTTGGAAGCAGTTTTTTATATTACGCTGTAATGTTTTTTCATTAATTTATAGTTAAAATTTAGAGTTTTTCATTTAATGGTGTCTGCTGGAATTGCAAATTAGGGAAAAGTATATTTAGTTGGATTTTTTTAATCATGAAATAACATTGCAGTTATTAGCTCATGCAGCTCTTTCTATTCTAATATTTTCAAGCATGAAATCTTTCTTAATGTTTGAAGTTTCAGAATCTTATGTTTCATTTCAATATTGCAACTAAAATATCATCATGAGTGCTGTGTAATTCAGTGCAGAGAAGGCTTAGAGTACTGTTTAAAACGCAAATAAGACATAATACAGACTACAACCTTTTCTACTGAAGGAAGCCTTCATACAGGCTTTGCAGCAATGGGTTTGTTCCCCATTGTGGTCCGTATCCTTCTTTTTTCAGAGGGGTTTTCAGAAAGAGCCTGCATTCAAGCTTTGCAATACAGAGTAGTGCAGTGAAAAGTAAATTCTTTTGAACTTCTAAATACTGGTAATAATTATAGAAAGCTAAACTACAGATTTAAAATGACTCTACAAATAAATTATAATTTAAATGGCATTTATGTGGTTCTATCTATAGCAGATGGAACATTTTAAAGGGAAAAGGGACTCATCTGGAAATATATGAAGCTGGAGCGTGAATCACATGGTTGAGTTCTGCAGTCACTGGGTATCACGGAAGTTCTATGGACAGATAAAGATTCATTTGAGAGTGTCATGCTTTGGACATCAGATGATCAAGGGGATGATGATAAAAATATTAATAATTATAATAATTTCTTAGTGATGGTCCTCAACACCATGGTTATAATGGAGTTCAAGAGCTCTCTTGTGGATGTGCTGTCTTTTCTTGGAAATAAGATAGTAGTGGAGGTTGAGGTGTCATAAAAAGTAGTAGCTGAAAAAAGCTTTTCATTTATAAAAAAGGAGTTAGTGGGCCACGGATTATGAAGCGTTTCAGGAGGAAATGTCTTGGTTGCTAGCAGAGATCAGCACAGTTCTGTATAAATAGCACCAGTAACTGATGGGAAACAGTTTTTGTGTGAATCATATTTCCACTGTACAGTATTTTGAGCCCCAAACCTTAGTAACAGGAGGCTATGAATAAGAAGAATATTCAGATTAAGAGAACTGTTGCCAAACAGAGTACTGAAGGGAAATACAAATTATATTTTAGATTAAAGTCATTCTCTCCTTATGGCTGCAGTCACTGAGGAGGGAAGATTATCTACCTCTAGACATGTCCAGGAGCGGCATTATCTTTAAGACTGACTACATCTTTACCCTGAATTAACTTGACTATTCAATGAAGTGTATAATTAAACAGTGCAAAAATCTTACCTGTTTGCATTAGAAGAGATGCTTCATTATGCTTAATTTCTTCAGAAATCTGTGCTTCATTTTATAATACATTTTGTACTTTTAAAGCTTTTTATTCTGAATTTTCTATTTTATTGTCCTTCCAGTTCTATTACTATTATTTGTTTACTTCACATGTATTCAGCATGAGTAAAGCTTTTATTTCTGAGGAAGACACATGCAAAACTTGGCTTTGAGCAGCCTGCTCATAATGTAAGGTGTTCCTGTCCATTGCAGGGGGGTTGGAACCAGATAATCTTTAAGGTCCTCTCCAACCTAAACCTTTCTATGATGATTCTATGATTTTCCTATTTGTTTAGTGTGCAAAATGCATTGGGTATCAGGATTTATTCCCTCAAAGCTTAGGGAAGTTGTTACTGCCCAGGGAGAAGGATATTAGCTGTGAAGTCTGCTTCCATACCTATGACCTAACCTGTCACCATCACTAGTTTCTTTTTCTTTATTCTAAAAGTAGCATGAAATACTTTGCAGCCAATCTCTTCATATGTATTAAAGTAAATTTACGAAGTTTGACTTAATACTGATTTAGGGTTTTTTGTGTCTTGGGCTTAGTCTCTGTTCACTTTCTATCAGAAACTTGGAAGGTTGTTTTTTGCATAATAATGTGTTAGAAGTAAAGCTGAATGTTACTGACATTGTTCCAGATAATGCTTAGGGAACACTGAACTGGTGAGGTACAGAATACCATTAATACAGCATCCTTAATCAAGGTTTCTATTAATTTAATTTCTATCAGGTCATTAAATCACACCTAATTTCTTTTCAGTGTTCTGCATATCACAAAGTAGAGCTTTCCTTTCTAATAATCCAGTAGACCTCACTGTTATTTACCATAATGAAATTTAAGAAATGATCTCCAAGTAAGTTTACCTTTGATTCAGAATCCAAGATGGCTGCAGAAAATATCATCTGTCAAAATTCTTCAAGAGTCTGATTAATTCATGTGTGTAACTCTACTGAGCAAATGAGGAAAGAAAAAGTATCTAGCAAAAAAGGAATAATGTGATGGTATTGAATGCTTAGAAAGGAATGAGCTGAGCAGATGTCCTTAGGATATGTTATACAATCATACAGCAAATAAATAGGTAATCAGTGTTGTTATCTGACCAAAAAATGTGGCTTTACGTCCCCATGTATATTTTGTATATAATGGAAGAAAAATACTCTTGTGCTTTGCTTCAGCTATTAGTGAGCAGTGTCTTATGTTAGACTTGTGCCCATGTTATATCTGTTTTTTTGTTGTTAAATATGTACTTGAAAGAAAACAAATATGAAGCACATTAGTGTAATTAAACACTGGATGAAACCCATCGATCTTCATTCGAAACTGTAGATAAATTTAGCTTTACATCATTCTGATCATGTGAAGCAATCCAGCACAGAAATAGAAGTCAGTTCAGCTACATTCTTTCCCTTATATCTGTGGGCTTTGCGTTTCTGAAGCCCACGTGTCGTACATTTTCCTTATGTTGCTCACTGCCTGGGAAGAAATCGGTGGGGAAGAGTATGGAAGCAGTGAGAGAGGGAGGAGACATGCTATGCAATTACTTTTTGGAATCTGAAAGCACGGAGTTGAAACCACATGCTTCTTATTTGCTCTTAGGTTTTCAGAAAAAGCAACGATCGAATGGTTGCAGCTCTTTGAAGGTAGCGGGGTTCCATATGGCCCAATCAACAACATGCAGCAAGTATTCTCGGATCCTCAGGTTGGTTCTCACCAAGTCTTTTCTGTGTGTTATTACATCTGTTTTACAGAGTAACAATCACTTTTCCTGCCACTAAGACCTGATTTCAGCTACTTTAAAATCTTATTTGAGAGTTACATGGTGGATTAAGTTTAAACAAATAATATGGCATAATGAGAAATAAATGCAGATCCTGAAATATGCATATATGCTTGAGAACACAGATTTTGTCATAGTGTGTTAAACCGTAGGTATTCCATGATGTGTATGGAGTCTGTCTTTCAAAAATGGCTGTGATAGAACTGGGAAAGAAACTGTGTGATTGTGTTTTGTCAGATAAATATGCAGAAGAGTAACTTTCTTGCTAGCCACAAGCAACTGATTTTCTGTATGGAATATGGATAATCAGAAGGTATACTGTTTGGAAAAAAGGGCAACTTTTTGACTGGAAAGAGAGGAAATGAAGCACAAAACTCATACGCAGAAAGATTTTAATCTTTCCTTGGCCTGGTGGTTTCCCTGGCTGAGAATGCTTCGGCTTTTTATATATTTATTTTAAATGTAATTTTTTTCACTGAGTTGCATCCTTACATAATAAAAAGTAAAACTATTGTTTATCTGTAGATTTATATTATCTCTGTGTTCCCTGATCCCTGCCCTTCTTTTCACCTTCTAGCTTATGATGGCTTAAAGGGCCCAATAGTAACTGAACTATGCTGTCTTGAATAGTGTGACAGAGTATTTTATGGCTATTTTATCTGGTGACGAATATCATTTAAATGAATTTTTAAGAATGAGAGTAACCAGAAAAATCATGAGCACTGTCCATGTCTGCTATCGAAAAGTTTTTGTGAATACGGTTGTAGTCTTTGGGAAAAAACAACGAGCAAAACAATCTATCAGAAGGGAATACACTTACTTACAATAAATGTTTGTTATGCTTTTAGAGGTATAAGACAGTATTTGTTAGGCTACTGCAAGGAAAGAAGTTTGTTGCGTTTTTTTTTTTTCTTAAGTAAATATGCTCTTTCTCCTTAAAATGATGTAGTACCATGCTGTAAAGTATGCTTAAGCCAACTTTTTCACTCCATAACTTTTACAGGGATTAAGGTTGGGCTTTGAAGAACAGACAGCAAGAGTATTATAGTCAGATCGTGGTTGACTTGGCTGTACTTAGGGCAACATAGGAAAAACATTCTTTGCTTTTTTTTGATGTTGTGAATTTTAAGAAGTCAGGCCCACTCTGAAAGAGGCTGTTTTTCAAACACAGTACATCGTGGGATGGCCATTACCTCCCAGACTGTAAAGGGATTAGCTTGGTTACCTTGCTCTTGTTAGACTTCACCTAAATTTTATTTTTAATACCTATATTATGATGATATTAATTTTTTTAATATGTATATATGTCATGTTATTACCTGAGATAGTTTGCCTGTCTATAAAGGGCATCCCAGTGCTGTGCAGTCAGAGACCACTGTATGGTGGATTTAAAAAAATCCTTTCCTGTAAAGGGACATACTGATCTCTTTGGTTTCTTTCCTCCTGATGAAACTGCTTGAAAATACTGTCTTTCCTACAACCTTCTTTGAAATAAGTGGCAGTTGGACACTGTGTTCTTATTACTGTTGGAAATGAAATGTCAGTATTTGTGGTGATGATGCATGTTGTACATTTGTTTAATTTCTGGTGCTGCCTGCCTCAGGTGTTTTTCATAGTGATCTGTTCAAGGAGGGAAGAAGACTGCACTTTTTCTTGAAATACAGAAAATTGTGTAAGATATTGCTGTTATGGCAAGATATTTGCTTTACATCACTAACATAAAATTAGAGCCACCCACTCCACCTTCATGTGCCTGTGACACCATCAAGCAAACCAGCAATTAGAGAGTAGCATGCTCAGACTCTTATGTGTAGTTTTCTGGTTTCTACACAAATGTTTGATTGTAAAGACTTCAGACCTTCACAGGTAGCTTCGTTGCCTGGAGTTGCTTATCCATGGCTTGGATTTAGATACTTAAAGACAGTTCAAGCAAAGCTTTTCACCTTTAACTTTCTTGTGAACTGTAGTTTTTGCCATTGTACCTTGCCCAGTCTCCCTCCACTCGTTCATCTTTCTTCTGCTATACAACAGCATGTGTCTGGGATAAGCGCACATGCTTGTGTATAGCTTTGCTCTTTCATAAGCCACTCTGCAATTTTGGTTTCTGAAACCTCAAAACCTGTAACAATGCCCTAAGATTGTGCCTAAAACTAGGGGAATAAGTCTAGCAACACCTGAGAATCCATAATCTAGGTATCCTCTGCACTATGAAATGCCAGTTATAACAGGGAAAAAGTATCAACAAGAACATATTGTAATCACAGCAAGATTTTTCTCATGTGTAAAGCTGAGACATGTCATCAAGTATGAGAACTTTATAATCATGCTTCACAGTGGTCCGATATAATATGGTGGTTTTTTTCAGTCTTAGTTTAGATGAGAAAATACATTTCTAGGAAAGATGTCACTCAGTTTGCATGTAATAGCCTTATATACTGATGCTGTATAATAAGTACAACGTGATATAAAATGAGTTTATCATAATGCAGTGATCTGCTTTCGGTACTTATTTTCTTACAACCATTGCAAAGACTCCATAAAAACATCAAACCTGGTGATACTTCAATATAGACAAACTCTAATCTACATCTAGTAGATAATACTTAGGTTTTGCTAACATGTTCAATTTTGGGTGTTATCAGCAGAATTGAACATAAAGACAGTTCCATGTTTTCTTAACTTCATGTTATTGCTACTGTCTTTCTACTTGATCTGTGGTTTTTGATATCCATTTTGCAATTATGTATTGTAAGTAGTCACTCACCATTAGTGACCAAGATGCACTGCATGGATGTCAACAATTACAGGATGGTTTGGATTGGAAGGGACCTTAAACTCATCTATTTCCAACTCCCTGCCATGGGCAGGGACACCTTCCACTCAACCAGGTTGTTCCAAGCCCAGCCTGACTTGGCCTTGAACATTGTCAGGGATGGAGCATTCACCTCGTTAGTTAACCATCAAAACATAGGGCAGCTCAGCTGTCAGTCATGGTGCAGAAGATGCATAGGGGTGGTACCAGCCACAGACAGAAATCCTAAGTTGGAATAGTACAAGGGCGGGATGAAGGCAAGTTTGAGGAGATAAGAAAGGCAAGTGAAGAAGATGACTGAAATGGTACTTAATCAGGTACAGGTGGGTTGTTTTTTTCAGATTTTATTTTAGCTAAGAGGACCTCAGAACTGTGAAGGCCAAGAGTGGTTTGTGGAACTTCTTCTATAAGCTGAGATAAAACGGCACATTTTTTGATCCTAGGACATTTTGTTAATATCATTAACAGCTTCAATTGTACTCCAAGTGAGCGGCCAAAAGCCAGGAAGGTTTTTGCTACGTTGGAGTGCCAGGTGATACTGTTTTTTCCATGAATGGAGGGAAACGTCCACTTTTCCCACTGATTATAATCTTTTATTCATTTGTGAAGTTAAAATGAATGCCACAGGCATTTGTGCTGCTAAGTCAATCAGTCTGTGGATAGATGTATATGTGTATTTATGCATGAATGGATAAAAAGTCTGAGAGGAAGAAGAGCAGATTCTCTAGTTCAGGCAACAATTCCCTTTCAAAATGAGAGGGAGGAAAAAGTGTACAGTATGGACTATAATAATGAAGCTTTTTATAGCCCAACTTTTTCAAGCTAGTTTTTAAAAATGTGTTCTTTTAACCAGGCCAAGATAGGACAAACATTAAAGGAATTCTTAAAAAGGTTTAAAAAATTTAGTAGTGATCTCAGTATGGTCCCATTTAACATACCCTGGGGAACATGTGTATGAAATACAGTGTGGTTTGAGGTTTTCCAAACAAAACAAGCTTGAAAGAGAATACCATTTTTAATCGAAACTATTCAAATTCTCCCAAAAGATAAACCAAGACAAAACCAGGTACGTGGTGTACTGCAGCTAAGTATGAAAGAGCAAAGATCTTTGCTGGTTAAGTGAGGAGACTGAAGGGTTTCTTTGTTTTACGTAAAGTGCTACTTTCCCCTTTTTCACAATATAATTCCTAATTTCTGTTAGTAATAGCACTGTGTAAAAACACTGTTCATACGCACTGTTATTACTTTAATTAAATGGCTGGCATATATAAGAAGTAACAAAACAAGCCAGAAACATTACGGGCACTTCAATAAATATTTTAAATCAGATGTTTATCAGGGTAAATGCATTCATATTGATGAATTTTACTATATGAATATTGCCAGCTGCAAATAAAAATGAAAGCCATGCAGTGGTATTTCCCCCACCACCCCCAAGCAGTTACAGTCATACCACACAAGTAGAGCACATCAGGTGTAAGACATCACCCTGATGCATCACTTCTGAGAAATATGGGGAGGGAAATATCGGAGCTGAAATATCACAGCTGGCCCTGATTTCAGCTCCTGCCAAACACCTGCAGACTCTAAAAGGATACCAAAACAAAACTCCACCCTGTGGCAAGAGGCCATCCCTTAACAACCCTTCCCTGACTTTGCATCACTATAAAAATTAATTTAACATTTTTTACAGAAACCTTAGTCTTCCTGTCCCAGAAGGCCATTACAGTTCGTTTGGCTATTTCTCTGAATATGCCTCAGAAAAAAACCCCTCACAGTAAACTAAGTATTGAAATATCTGAAGCTGGCAATTATCTAATGTTTTGTTATTTGTAGACTCTTACAAAGGTGGTAGTTTCAGAATTATCCTCCAGATTGTTTCTTATTTTGGAAGTTGTTTCACTTGAACACATCCTGGCAAAAATTGCCTCGCATCTGGGAAAAGCTTCTACAATCGGAGTTGTGAATGCACAGAGCAGCAGAAGTTCTAAAGTGTGGTGGTTTGTTGGTGTTTTTGTTGGGTGGTTGGTTGGTTGTTTCTTTGTTTTCCTGTAAATCATCTTTGCATGGTGGTGGTTGGTTTGGGGTTTGTTTTTTGTTTGGTTGGTATTTTTTTTAATTAAATATGACCATATTTCACTTGTTATTCTTTGTTGAACTAGGCTTTTGTGGCCCATTGAGGGCTTGTCCCAAGTCAAATGGAATTACATTAATGTCCAGAATACTGCAGGGAGGTTTTTTACATATAGCAATTTCTGCAAGTGAAAAGCAGTTGCTGAAGGCCTGAGGTAATACGATGTGTCTGGAAGTAATTCTTAACAGACAAGAGAGAGAGAGGAATTAAGTTTTGCATGTGTCTATTAAGTAAGTAGTAAAACTGGTTAGATATTTTCCAATGGAGCATTTTAACATTTAAAAATGCCAACTTATTGAAAGTGAAACATTGTCATGAAGGTGTCTAAATGCTGTTTTGAAACAGAAATTCAGCTCTATTCCTGCCTGCCTTGCTGAGTAGAAAATGTGCACTGTGTAGCTTTGATTTGGTGTTTCAAGCCAATTTTTTACTTCAGTTTTTCAATTTTATGCAATGAAAAAAACCCACACCACCAACCATACCCAAGCCTTTAATTTTGTCAGAAGTAGCTCTTTCGTACTAAATTACAAATGTTTTCAAGCTTTTGGTCTGTGGGAAATTTAGGAAAGTAGTTTCTGTTCTAAAGTGGAAAGCATTAAGGAATGGAACTTAGTTTGAAGAAGTGAAATGGAAAATCCAGTTCTAAGACTGTTTGTAGTATGCGATTCCCACATATACACAATCATGCAGGCTTTGTATGTGTTATGAGATAGTTCTATATGCAGATGTTACAGGAAGGGCTCAAAATGAGACATCACTTACATTTCAGTTTAAGGAATATTGTAATATGAAGTGATTTTTTTTTTTTATTTTGGCTGTGGTGAAATGTGGTTCATGGCTATGCTAAATGTTTGTGTGGCCTGCCTATCTTGCAATGACTACTAAAGAGCTGGTTGAAATATTATGTGATTGTCAATAAACATCAATGTTTCTATTAATAATAGGCTTTTGTATGTAGAAACAGTTAATATGTATCTGTTGTCAAGATAAGAAAATAATGATCAAGATCAATGCCTTCTACTATGAGGTTTCGTTTGAACTTGCCTATAACTGTGTGGAGTTTGATCTGAAATTTCCAGTGCTGTTTGTCTGCTTAAATCTGAAGTACATTTCGAAAATTTCTAATAAAATGTTCTATTCTTGTTTTATAACAAGTTTCCAGGCATCTATTGTCTTACCATATCAACCCATCCTTACAACAGCTTTTTCCTGGGACCTCTGCTGCTGCTGCTCCTTTATAGAGAATTAGTCCTTTTGTAAAAAGGAAGTTTTCTGCAATGTCATAGGTATGTTCTTTTGCAGTCCAATGTTTTTAAGGGTGGGGGAGCACAGCTGACTATGAATAAAGGGGAATGGAGCCTTATATATTTTTAAATCAAATATCATCTTTCTGCTATACCCTCTTCTTGAAGTGCACAGGATGGACTTGACTGTTCAGTAGGTGAGCATTTAATTTGCTTTGTGAACCAGGCTGTTGTCTGTCAGATCCTTGATGTATTTGATGCAGAATATGAAAAGTAGTGAAAGAGGTGAGAGGCTGCAGAAACATGTCTTCACTTTTATAGGTGTTGAATGCCAGACAGGAATATCTTCCTGTATCTGCCATGCGGTTTACACGTGGTTTTAGGTAATTCACTTCAGTCGCAATGTTAAAAGGTCAGTAAACGTGTCTGCCTGATGCTTTGAGCGTCTGCCTTGTGACACCACATGCTACATGCACAGCAGCACCGAGTTCTTATGGATGTAAATGAAACTGTTTAAGGTCTTCTTCGGCTATACAGAATGTAATATTGTTGAAAATGCTGAAAAACCTATCATAGTTGTCTGTCCCTAGTTTTCTCTGTACTTTGGTTTCTTAGCCATGAATTTGGGACTTGCCTAAAAGCAGTGTTGTAAAGATGCAGTAGTTATGCTTCTGGAAAGTATACCATCTAACATGGAAGAACCCTTTGCGAAATTAATTTTTTTATTGTGTGATTTGAGTGATATATACAAAAATAAGGCCTGGAGCTGCACCTTACTTATGAGAAATAAAACCACTTTTAAATATCTTTCACCTCACTGAATAGGCAAAGAACCTGACAGGAAAAGAAAGTCAAGCACATACTTAAAGATGAACTGCAATTCTTTGGTGCAAACAAGCACATGATGTTTAGTAGCAACATTTTTAAAGTTCTCCCTTAGTTCTTTCTAAATGTGTACATAGGTGAATGGTATATCTGGATACTATTTGCATATGCATTCTGTTGAGGAAAGTTTAATGTAAATGTTGGTTACGAAGAATATTAAGTTCTCAAAACATCTCATTAGAGGTCTGTTTTCACAAAACACTGAATTGTGTTTAAAAATCACATTCAAGTCATGTCCATTCAGTGGTATGAGAAGTCGTCTAGCCTTTTTAGACGTTCTCATTTAGAAGAAGACCTGTCGAAAAACCATGCTCAGGTTTTGAAACAAAGAGGCTATTTTTGAAACCCCAGTCTTTGTTAGGTCTCAATGTTAGGAGTCTGTAACCCATGTCCCTTGCGCTTCAGGTTCTTGGATTAGTTTCCATCCATGCAGGAGTTACATACTCATTCCTCAACCTTGCAGCTAATCTAAATGAAATCAGTTGATTTCAGAGAATGTGCATTTAGGGTCTCACACTACCGAAGTGTTCTCAGGATAGAGCCATCCAGCTTCAAGACGTACTGAGTTGGTTGATGTGTCACTTCAAAATCCCTTGCAGAGTGTGAGCTCAACTCTTGCCTCTGTTCATCTAAACTGTTAACTATGGGGGTTGAAAAGAGAGTTTTTAACTATCCCAGTTGTTGGCATTTGTCTGAAGTTTGGTGTCGTATCTGTTACATGTACAGGAAGGAGTGAAATACAGGTATATATATATCTCATGAAGTCTTACAGCCTGAAGAGAGTTTATACGCTGAAGCAATTGTTTCTTTAGAAGTTTGTTTAGTTTTTCTTTTATCTGAGCATTCACTGAGTAATGGTCAGTTAAAAAAAGGTATTCTTCGCTTTCCCCGCAGTATGCAAATTGTGAGAATATCTATGCCTGTTGGTTGCTTAACAAGACTATACCAAATCAAGTAAGAAAACATCATTTTTGTTTTAAAATGTTCTTCTTTAGTAGATGTGTATTCATTTACTAAGCTAAATTTATAGGACAACCCATAATAAACAGAGGAATTTCAGCTTGAAATTTAAACATGCTTCATTATGTATCTTCCGTCAATAAAGGGTTGCTTATGCTGTTTCCTGCTGTATTTGTGTATTTTCAAATTTAATTGCCACCTTGTTGTCTTGGAGTTCATATGAAGGTAGCCGGGATTTATTTTGTTCCTCTTCTCAGAGACCATAAAGGGTGGATTTTGTCATAGGTCTTGTTTACTTTCAAGTAGATTCATTCGTAATCAATATAAGTAGTGTAGTGGAGCTTTGTGGTGTGAGTTACTTTTTGTAGGCCTGAAAATAGTAATGATATTCTGGAGAATATGGTATTGTATTTGGCATCTTGTACTTCAGAATATCTCAAATAGTAGCAGCTACAGATGATAATACATATATATTCCAGCAAGGGAGAAAATAAAACGGGAAATCCAGCAACCAAAAATAAGTGCAGAAACTGTGCAGATCAGGCTTGAGTTATCACTTGATCTTCAGCTGCTTTTCCAGAGCGCTCCGCTTAATTTAAAAATCTTAGCTCAATCCGTGACCCTGGCCCGTGATCCTGAAATTACGACATTTACCACTCTCTTTAGCTGAAGTTCATCTTGGAGTCCCACTCACTGTTGGGAGAAAAAGTTATTATTTTCAGATGAGATGCTGACATGTTCAGTTTGCATTGTACTTATGCAGTAACGCTTACAAAAAAAAATCTTTTATGGCTCTTACTAACAAGGAGGAGTATTTAAGCCATGAAAAGGCAAGTATGTAGGCTGAGTAGGGGTGGGTATTTGAAGATATAGATATTTTTCAACCACCACAAAAAGGCATTAATTAGTCAGGCATGCTTTCTCTGTCATTGCCATTTTCCGTCTCATTTCTGACTAGTTCCATGTAGGTTTCTACTATGATTCAACAAGACAGCTTGTAAAGAAGCAGGAAGTATTTCCTCACTGTGCGTGGTCACTGGGGCCAGGAGCATTACCATTGTTTTAAAGAACTCATCCTGAGCTTAAAACTGGCTACAGCATTCGGATGTCAACACTCTGAACAGCCAGCCACATGTTGAAATTCTCCCAACACAATTTCAACACCATTGCTACTTAGCAACCATAGCTTTTAATTGTAACAATTTAAATCAAAAGTTGTGTCATTTTGTAGTATATGTCCTAGGGGTAGAATTTCTTTTGAGTCATGTATAAATTGTGATTAATCTTGGTGGTGATCTCAGGTGTTCTTCAAAACTTGAAGTCCTCAAGAATGGTCTAGGTTTGCTTTTTTAATTTAAAAAAGGCCAAATTTTGGTCAGGCTTACAGACAGGCCTTTGGGATGACCCAGCTGAATTATAATTCTCTAGCATGACGCTTCAAACACATCATAGCTCACAGAAGAAAATGGATTTCTATTTTTATGTATGCCTGTAATTGCATATTAAAATAAACATTCCTATAACAGAAGAGTCACCTCAGTGTGGAGGTAGTGCATTGAAGATGATTAATGGTAGTACTAATATGGAGATCCTGACTCACATGTGAAAGAAGTTTGAGGGGTTGCTATTTCCATTAGCTAGGTTTTGGAGAAAAGCTTCTGCTGAATGTAGTCTGATGCTCCCTTGGCATGGAGCAGGCAACTGAAATGTGTCTTCCTGCAGTCCTAAAATCATGCCAAAAGTAGGCATGACCAGAAACATCATTTAGTAGCTTCACATCTTGTTTCCACAAGGTCAGAAATGACAAAGGGAGAATTTAGGATTTCTCTAGCCCTTCCTATGATGCTCTAATCTACCCATTGCAGATAGTCTGTGTTACAGTAATCAAGATAAAGGCTTTGAGCTTTAGAGAAAGCCTGATGTTTAAAACGTCTATCAGTTTTGTGATAACACATTTTTGCAAAAAATTCTCCTACCCCTGAGAAATCAAGTCATGGAAGAGAAAAATATTTATGACAACAATGCTCCCTTATATTTAGGGGCTACCATGTGCAGGGTATGAGGAACTTATAGACTGGGTCATTATTTTCCAAAGGGAGATGGCAACTTTCCAGCTCTGAAGTTATCAAGATATCATATTGCTTTCATTATATTAATTTCTATTGATACTCTTGGCAGATAAACCTGACTTCTTGTTTGGTAGTTTGTACTGAATTCATCAAGATCATGGTCTTGATAAGGGATTCTCTTTTGTCTCATCCCATAGTTTGCAGTGTAGCTTTGCAGTGTGACCTTAGTGGATGTGTTTATGTAGAAATTTGCTACCTTTCAATGACTTTGTTGAGCTGGTTTTGGATGTTATTTGTTCATGTTGAGAACTGCAGTAGCAGATTGCACTTTTCTATTTTTCCTTTTTGAAGATACCCTCATATTGGAAAGTGCTGACAGTGCATAGCATGCAGGTACAGTATTCCTACCTCTTTCTATATTCATGGCACTGCTTTTAATCAATAGTTTTTTCAACCTGTTGGTTCTTTGTTTTCCCTTCTGAATTTAATATTAAATCTGGTATTAATGTTTCACTGTTCATACAATGTGTATTATCTGGGTGTAGTATTTATATACAACTTATCCTACTGCATGGTATATTCTAGTGGGAACTCGAGTTATATCGATGTGGTATGGTGTTCTGGTATTCTTTATTCTCCATCCTGATGCACCTGAGAAGCGAGATACTTTGCATTGTGACCCCTATTGGTTGTAAGACCTTGTTTGATTCTTCTGTGTTGCATCCTATTCTTAGGGTGGAAGAATATGCTTTTAATAGGAGTGTATACTTCAGATTTGTGTCATCATATGTTCAGAAACACAGATCTGTCCTTTATAATGTAAACTGATTTTTCTCTAACTGCCCTTTTTCTGTCCTAAGAACTGTATGTAAGTGCAGTAAATAGGCTACTACAACTGGTGTCAGTTATAAATATTTGTTAGTAAAGGAAAGTGACATTCAGAGTCTCCACAGTGAAATTTCAAAACATAAATAAAATCCTTTTCTGTCTTTATCCTCTGAATATGTCCTTCCAGAAACAAAACCCCTAAAATGTTACTTGGCCAAACAACCATTCTAACTGAAATTAAAGTCACAGCAAGACCAGTGCAATTGCTGATCAAGTAAATATCTGTATTACCAGCAGGTTTATAAAAGTAACAGTAAATTATAGGTACCTTGTGGCATACTTGCTGTTGCAGAAGTCTTCAATCCATGCATTTCTGCTTTTCTAGAGCAAAATGCAAATGTGTTCACTCTCACTGTGTACATTTTACTTCTCCCTTTTTAGATGAGTGATGGAAAAATAAACATGAAATGAAAGCATATGGAGATAGTTTATATCTTTACAAGTCATCCAGGAAAGGGTGTAGAAAGAAGTGTTACTGTAATTTCAGAATACAAAGCACTTTTTCAATCTTCTTGGCTTTTTTAAGTGAATTTTTGTCTTGAACATACCAGATTCTGTGGGTACAAACCTTCAGCTGCTATAAAAGGAGAAGCAGATGCACTCATCACACTGTAGGTGTATTCTCTCTGAGATTATTGCCTTTGCATCAGTTTGACCGGTGTTAAATCAAAGGAGCAAAAACCAGTGCTGCAATCTTTGCTGAAGTAGCTGCATAACTGACCATCTGGATAATCCCAGAAATCAGTAGGGTAATGGGTGCAACTGAAATGAAGTTTTGCTTAGTTATGAGTAGGGTTTGTATCTAACTATGCCCCCAATTAAAAATAAATATAAAATATCAGTATCTGAGCCATGTCAATAATAGGCAACAAGGTATATTACAGAAAAAGCAGTGCAACGGCTCCTCAGATAAACATTGAGCTTGGTTTGTTAATTCATAGAATCACAGGCTGGTTTGGATTGGAAGGGACCTTAAAGCTCATCCAGTTCCAACCCTGCCATGGGCAGGGACACCTTCCACTAGAGCAGGTTGCTCCAAGCCCCATCCAACCTGGCCTTGAACACTGCCAGGGATGGGGCAGCCACAGCTTTTCTGGGCACCCTGTGCCAGCGCCTCAGCACCCTCACAGGGGGGAATTTCTTCCTAATGTCTAATCTCAGTCTCCCCTCTGGCAAGTTAAAGCCATTCCCCTTGTCCTGTCACTGTAGACCCTCATCCAAAGCCTTTCTCTAGGTTCCTTGTAGCCCCTTTAGGCAGTGGGAGCTGCTCTAAGATCTTTCCTGAGCCTTCTCTTCTCCAGGCTGAACCAGCCCAACTTTGATCCACTGCTTGCTTTTTTTTCTGTCTGATGGAATTGCCAGTAGGCAGGGCAGCTTTTGGGTGGGTTGAAATAAACTTTGACGTGAGTATTTGACATTTGAGCACCAATTCATTTACAGAGGCCACTACTTTTTTGGGAGGGGATGTGGAGAGTTTAATGCTAATTACTCAGTCTTGACTGCTCAGCAGGTGACAACAGAAGTTAATTAATCCTTAATCCAATTAAGGATTCAGAAACAGATTTGATGTTTCTAAATAAAGTACTTTTTTAAGGTTTTTTTTTGTCAGGAGCTCTTTATTGGATTTTGTACACATGATATAACAAAGTAGGAAAAACTAAATGGTATAAAGTGTAAAATCAATGCATAGGCTTGACATTTTTATTTATAAAGGGTAATTAGGAATTATTCACTTATTGTAAAATAATTGTCTTGTTGCAGAAGGGTCTTCTTCCCTGCTGCTCTCTGTGGTTGCTTGGTTGAGCATCCTATTTGCCCAAAGTTCTGAAAGAATCCAAAATTGTATAGAAAGTACATTGCAGCTTGATTTAGCAGAATTTGAAATGATGATGGAAAATGAAAGATAATGTGAAATTCATTCTTGCTTAGAGAACCTCCATCTTTTTCTGTAAGCTACATGAAGTTATAGTGTCCTCAAAGATACTATTTCCCAAATTGTTGTTTTACTTCTAATTTTAGTGTTTGCTCAAAAGCTCCAAAGAGGTCATAGAAAGTAATAAAGGTTACAGAAAATAACAGAAGTATGTACATTGAGATTGCCATAGTTGATAATGGCCATCATGTTTTCTCTCTTTAAGTGGCTGTGTGTTTTAGTTGGTTCAGTTAAATGGTGAAGTTCTCCCCTCTCCCTCGTACTCCCTGTATTGGAGGCATTGCAGCTGTTCTTAGGAGAGTAAAATACTAAGTATATTTGCTGACCTCACAATGTGTGTTCTTTTACCAAAGCAAAGGAGTTTTCTAATGTGTGTAGCCTCATACTGACATGTACTGTTCCTAGCAAAGAAGTATTCAACAGATAAACATTTCTTTGCTGCTTCTGATGTATGGGTCTGACTTGTTCTCCTGATAGGAAAATATGTCTTAAAACCAAGGGTTTTTTTTCCCCTTTGTATTCTATGTTTAGGCCTTTGTATTTTTTTTTTCTGACAATTATGTTCAATAGAATTGGTCTGAGAAGTTGCTGGTAAATGATTCACTAAAAAAGTGGGGTTCTGGAACAAATAAAATTATAAATAATTTGTATCAAATTCGCTGACTAGTTTTCAATATTGTCAAAAGCTTGAATATGAACAAAAGCATAAGATAATGAAGCATTTTCTTTAAATATTCTGTATCCTGGATCAGAAGAGAGATCTGAGGAAGTCTTCCCCTCTACTCAGAAGGATGATCAGTGGCATAAATATTATGATGAGAATACTAAGGTGTGATTTTTTTGTTTTTCTATAAAGAAGGATGACATCAGTACTGAGGTTAAATTATTAATTTTTCTGATCTAATAAGTTGCCTACCAAACAGCTGAAAACTGCAGGATACCCACCAGCTACTCTGGAAATCTTAGGAAAGACAGGGTATAGAATCATAGAGTATTTTGGGTTGGAAAGGATCTTAAGCTCATCTAGTTCCTACTCTCCTGCCATGAGCAGGGATGCCCCACACTAGACCATGTTGCCTAAGCCTCCTCCTACCTGTCCTTGAACACTGTCAGGGATGGAGCATTCACCACTTCTCTGGGCACCCTGCGCCCCACCTCACCACCCTTACAGTAAAGAACTTCTTCCTTATATCCAATCTGAACTTCCTCTGTTTTGGTTTAAACCTATTCCCCCTTGTCCTGTTGCTGAAGTCCCTGATGAAGGGTCCCTCTTCAGCATCCTTGTAGGCCCCCTTCAGATATTGGAAGGCTGCTCTGAGGTCTCCACGCAGCCTTCTCTTCTCTAGACTGCACAGCCCCAACTTTCTCAGCCTGTCTTCACCCTGGAGGTGCTCCAGCCCCTGGTCATCCTCATGGTCTCCTCTGGACTTGCTCCAGCAAATCAGTGCAGTTTTATACTGTGCTGTATATTAAGCTGAGTTTAGTGATGAGTAAAAGCAGAGGCAAAATAGGGAGACTGTTACGTCATTTATATTAATTTTTAGGCAGATGATTCCTCATGGGTTGGATGAGGTTGGTTGTCTTTAAGTTGGTGATTTAAAGCACTGGCAGTGTAGCATACTGTGGCAAGAGTTATCTGTCCATTTGTGCATTTCTTTGCTTCCAAACACCTGAGAAATGGAAATTTCTGTAAGGAGGGTTTATGAGCAGTTTAGCATGGCAAGGCTTTGGAATGTGTTTTCCTGTTTTCGAGTAGGGAAATACCAAGACAGAGATAGCTGCAATAGAAACAATTTATACATGCCTTTTTTTTTTTTTTTTCAGAGCAAGATGGAAACTCCACCTGCTTGCACTTGGGATTTTTGTTAAACTCAGGCAGCTCCAGGGATTTGAATCTGAAAAGTGCTAAGCATTTCTGACCCCAATCCATCAAGCAGCATGCTGCTTGTGTAGTGTTGCACTCACAGCAGTGTGATTACTCATGTTTTTTTTTTTTTTTATTTTACTTTGTAGTAGTGTACACTTTGATGTTTAATATGAGAATCAGTAATGAAATTGAAACTATATTCTTGCAAAGGGGTTTTGTTTCATATTTTTGTTTCTTTTGTCACTGCTTGCCTAAAATGGTTTGCCTCTGTGTTCTGTGTGAATGGAAAGCTAGGTGGTGGTGCTGGTTTGTATTGTTTGTAGAATTGTTTGCTATGGTGTTCCTAGAATCACAGACTGGTTTGGGTTGGAAGGGATATTAAAGACTATGCAGTTCCAACCCCCTGCCACAGGCAGGGGCACTTTTCACTTGACCAGGCTGCTCAATGCCCTGTCCAGCCTGCCCTGGAACCCATATATTCCTGTATGTATTTGCATATGATGGAAACACTGTCTGTTCCTATTCCTGCTTCTTGCCGTACAAATTCTTTGGGGCTGTTTTTTTTTGGTTTTGTTTTTTTTTTTTTTTTTTTTTTGACAGAGAAGTAATTGGGATTTTACTATTTAGATGTTCTCTGGTCTGATGGCTGATATACTGTCTTTTTTGTGTATTTTATTGAGATTTTTTTTTAATGCTTTGGGTCAAGGAGTGTGCTTCCTCCATTCATTTACATGCCACATCTCTTTGTAGCACAGAATACCTAGGAACAATACCAGGAATGTGAATTAAAAGGTACTCAGCAACTCAAAATAGCATTAATACCATTATGATTTAGTGTGCATTCTAGCTGTTATACTGTGCTATCACAAAATTGTCTCATTAGGGAATTTACTTATTTTTTTATTAATTGGAAACTTCATTTATCTCGTACATACGAGTTTGTGAGTTTAGCCTTTGCATAAGCAATGGCATAAACCACAGTGTTTCCCTGAGATCTGTTACGAGGCTGACGCTGTTTACACTCGTCATTAATGACTTGGACAGTGGAATTGAGTGAAACTTGGCGAGTTTGCAAGTGACACGGAATTGGGGAGAGTAGTTGACATGCTGGAGGACAGGACTTCCATTCAGAGGGATCTTCATAGGTTGGACAACTGGGCTATCTGGAACCTCCTAGAGTCCAAGAAAAGCAAATGTGGAGTCCTACACCTGAGGTACCATAGCCATACAGCAGTACAGGATAGGGATTGACTAGGTAGAAAGTAGCTTCACAGATAAAAACCCTAAGATCTTCATGCACATCAAGCTGAATGTGAGTCAGCAGTGTGCCTTAGTGTGAAATACTAATTCCTTGTTGCACTCAATTAGCAAAATATTAGCAGCAGAAGTGCATGTTGACAGGATAAGAGGCAATGGGCACAGGCTGCAGCAAGAGAAATTCTGATTATATAGGGGGAGGAGGAAAACTCTCACAGTGGAGTTGGCCTTTGGATCTGAGAGGCTGTGAAATCTTCTTCCTTAGAGTCAGTCAGTAGACCCTGAACAGCCTCATTTGACTTTAAAGCTGGCCCTGCTTTACAGGAGATTGGATCAGGAGACTGTCAGAGGTCCCTGATGGTCTAAATTGCTCTATGTATTTGATGTATGATGGCATTAATTGTCTCAAAGGCACAAGTGGTGACATCTGACTAGGCGCACAAGCTAAATTGTGTGACTGTGCAAACGTTTCATAATAGAGGTTTGTCAGAGTGCAAGCAACAGTTGAAACTGAAAAGTAGGGGATTATCTGTATTTCAGTAGTTTGGAGACAGGATTAAGCTGAAATTTCAGCAGGTCTGTTCATTCTTGTTTCTTTTTCATTGCTATTGTTCCTGCCTATTTCTACAGTGAACGACTTTTTTTACACTAACAAATTTGATTGGCTTGCCAGCACCTGCAGAATGAGGAGAAGGAGAGATTTCCTCACCTAAAATACATATTTTTTAATAACCTTTTGTAGTCTGAAGGGAAACAAGAAAAGAAGGGGGGCAGGAAGGTGTTTTTTAGGGTCCATTGTATATATGTGTGTATGTATATGTATATAAAGGTGCATAAACCAGACGGTTTTATTTAAAGCATCCAAAGCTGATAAGGGAAAAAAATGGGGATACAACACATAGGCTGCAAATGCAGTTCTCATGATTTAAATCTGGAAGGCTGTACTGTACATCTGTTTAACATCTTGCAGTTTCAAGAACTCTGCCTTGAAAACCTTCTGTCACAGTGACACATGGAATAAGAGCCTATGTTATGACTTTCAGATGCAAACCTGTAAAAAGTTTATCTAATAGCATACCATCTTTTATTAACCCATTGCTGCTGCTCACCTATAACTCTCATTTGCCAGCAGTTCTGGGAGAGATTCTAGTGTGTAATGAAATGTCAACTCAGATTACAAAAATAATTCTTTAATGGCATTAAATGACTTATTTGCCCTACACAAATGGCAAATTCACATATCTGTATCCCTTCTCATCTCTTTTCTCTATTGCTGTTAATGTTACTCAGCTATATCATTTTTTTTCTCTTTGGTTAAATAAATGGAATAGGTTATTCTGTTTCTGACATTAACTTTGAGAGCAATTAGAGTGGCACAGAATAATTTGAACAGTTTCAAGGTTTGTGGTACTGTAAGGGATAAAATACTAAAATGGCTTAAAGATGGTATTCTTGATTTAGTGGTCTGTTTAAGGTTATAAAGTTAAAAGCAGTAAGGGTGTAATGGTTGCCTTCTCATTAATATTTCATATGTTTGCATCTTGGAATTTGAAAAAAAAAAATCCAACTTTTGCTTATGGGACAAAGCTAAAGTGTAAAAGTTGTGCTGTTGAACTCTTCTTAACAGGGCTGTGCTAGGAAATGCTTATCAGGCTAGGCTGAAGTTTGCTTAATTATAGAAGAAGAGGTTAGTGCAAGTGTGTTTCTTCGGGGTCCCATCCAGCAGTTTCCCAGGAGCTTAGTGCAAAATAAGAGGGGGTGCTGTGATCCGTCTGCTGGAAAATTCCCTTTAACCTCTTAAAACAGAATCTGGGGCAGACTGCCCTGGCTTTTGTGCTCCTGACATGAGCTGCGATGTTGCTCGTTGAGTAAAAGACAAATGAGAGGATTTATCTACTGCCCAGGGATGCTTTCTATTTTGCCAGATCAAGTTGTGCAAACTTTCATTCACACTTAGTGGTTGAAGTCTGGTGCTTCCAAAATTGGAGAGTCTCGAGCTTGGTTGTAATGCTTGTCACTTCCAGTGGCTTTTTGGAGTGACTCTGATGAAGTTATGCAGCTAGGTAGTGCAATGGTTTCCATATTTACAAAACATGGAGGGTAATATTTACCTTACTGAAACATATTTTATTCATCGCCTGCAAAGTACTTTAGAGAGCCTTGGTTGAAACTTCTGTGAGTGCTGCTATTTCATACATTGAAGTGTGATTTGTTGGCTTCCTTCACAAGGCACAGGCTCTTCCCAGGAAACAATGGTAATTTCTTTCCCTTGAGGAGCTAATGCCACGCATACAGCAGACGCATCGCAGCAGTGAGCTCTGCTGTGTGACCTGCAGCGAGTGGGTGTGTGAAGGAGGGAGAGAGATAGCATTTCCTTCATAGACATACACACCCTCTGACCCAGACTAGAGAAGAATCTGCTTTGCAGAAGGTTTGCTTCAAGGGATTTTCCACATGTATTTTATTATGTTAAAGCTGATAGTGGTGACAAGTTGCACATTAAGTAAATGTTTCTTCAAAAATGTGCTGTTTATATTCTCTTTAGGAAAAGTGATGTAATACTGGGTTCCTCAGATAAACAAAGTCATTTGGTTATAGAATATGTTACTATTGCGTATGAACCTTGCTCTCATCTGCCCCATATCGACTTGGTTTAGGCCTCTGGCTTTATATGATGATTACTTGCATGTTTAGGGGCAAATGTGTTCATATTCACAAAGTTAGTAGCTAGTGGTTTCCACCAGGGAAATAAGTTTAGTATGCTGTTAGTAATTTGGTTTCAAAAATATCGGCAAGATCCTCAACATAAGAGTCAGTGAAACATGTGGTCCTAATCATTCCTTTAAAAAGGAGACATGGTCTATTTTCCATTAGGAATGGTGCTTACAGCAAAGGAGTAAATACACAGTGAAATTTATACATGTATTTTAACTTGTGTGTATGCATTCAAACATGCATGTGTATGTGTGTGCTTATGCATACTCCCAGTGAGTGTAACATGGTGACTGTTGTAACACAACCAGGCTTAGAGAACAGCTTGGTTGGTAGGAGAATTGGAAAACGCAGCTGTTTTCAAAATCCATCCCCCAAACCACTGAAGTTCAAAGCTTATATTTACATCATGCAATTGGCATAGAGGAGCTACAGTAAAATTCCTTGTAGAGGTGTTGGGATTTTAATGTAGCTTTTGCTCTGAACAGAATTCATAGTGGCAGAATTTCAGCCTCACCCCTCAGAATGTGCTGTGCCAGTATACAGGATCAGAGACCAACCTTAGCTGGACTAGTCATATAGAGGATAGCATTGGAGAATGGAAGTAGAGAGAGCTGCCTGACTTTGTGGAATCTGTTTTATCCCACTGAATCGGGAGAGCTCTAAGGGAGTTTCTGCTGGCAAGCTCTCCGTTACCCTCTTCCCTCTTAGAGGAATTGGTTTAAGAGGGTGTACTGGCTGGCAGAAATTAAGTCTGGTGTCTCCCTTGCCTTCTGGCAGCCTTGCTGCTGCTGGGCTTGGAGCCTTCTGGTGGGAGAGCAGCAAAGCAGAGCCCTAGTCTGCATTGCTCATCATTAGGTTCCCACTGGGCACTGGAGCATTATTTCCACTTTCTCTGGTTTTAGCCAATGTTGTCATGTGATGCTCTAGCATTTACAAGATAAAAACCAGGAAGAAAGCAGTGTGTAGTACTGCCCTGAGTGCATTTTGTATGGGCTAGGTGTAAAGCAGAATGTAAACTACAGTTTCTCTAGAGAAGCAGTCTTGCAGATTCAGCTGAAAACATTGAGCTTCTGAGGTAGCCTGTTCAAAAGCTACTTGAAAATATTCCTGTTCTTCCAGTGCCATGAGCAGAATCTAACCTCCAAATATGCCTATAGATGGGGATAACAAAATGCCTGTTAAAGGATGCAGAGCTCCTTCATTGTGTTCTAGGCTTGGTAACATCTGTACTGTTACATGTTTGATCGCTCTTGAGCATTTCTTTGTCTCTTTAATTTGTATAGACCACTGCATATGACCTCACTAATTGTGAGGAACTTCTTGAGTAGTATATTTGCAAGACAAGAATTCACACTGATGGATGTTAAAATTTCATTTACAAAATTTTGGAAGTTGTTGAAGAAAGAAAGTTTCCTTTTTTTCAGGAGTACTGAAGCTGCTTCATATTTGACTATAAGTAAATCCATAAGTCGGATTTACTTAAAGTTTAGTTTGCTATTCTCATACACTTTTTTCTTGTACACTGTTTTTTCTGTGATTGTTAAAAAACAGATAGGAACCACACCTGTGCATTTCATTTATCATCCTTTTGGATGATGGTTTCAAGAAGAGGCCAGTTTTCCAAGTAACAGTGTGAATTTTTGCCATCTACGCTTTTGCTCTCTTCTGCTTCAGATTTAATAGCATGTTGAATCAGGCGACCTTGGACTGGGCAGGTCCAAGGCTGCAACATAACTGTTTTTTAGGGTCTACTGCTTATGTTGTGACTCTGCTCCCCAAATGGAGTTTTGTGGCACTGAGAAATAGAGATAGCCATTTCCTTTCCCTCACAAGCAGTCCCTTTCTCCTGAAGGCCAACTCAGACATTTTTTTTCATAGAATCATAGAATAGTTAGGGTTGGAAAGGACCTTAAGCTCATCCAGTTCCAACCCCCCTGCCATGGGCA
>JANRGW010004433.1:0-37154 GCA_024733675.1 Psilopsiagon aymara | reverse complement strand
TTTTTGGGGGGGGGGGGGGGAGTGTGAACAAACTGCGTGGCTGATTTACAGCTTAAACCACGACACTTGGCAACTCTTTCAGTAATAGAACTTTTCCCAAAGATCCAAGCTAAACCTCCGCTGGCACATTGAGTTCACTTCCTCTTGCCTTATTGCTTGTTACTAGGGAAACCAATACCCACCTTGCTCCATCCTCCTTTCAGGTAGTTGTAGAGAGCAATATGGTCTCCCCTCAGCCTCCTTTTCTCCAGGCTGATGAACTCCATTTCCCCCAGCCGCTCTTCATTAGACTTGTGCTTTTGGTCCCTCACCTGCTGTCCTTCTCTGGACATGCTCCAGCACTTCACTGTCTTTTTAGCAGAGAGGGGCCCAAAACTGAAAACAGTATTTGAGATGCGGCATCACCAGGAATGAGTACAGAAGGGCAATCCTAGTCCTAGTCCTGCTGGCCGCACTATTTCTGACACAAGCCAGGATGTCTTTGGCCTTCTTGGCCACCTGGGCACACTGTTGGCTCATATTCATCCAGCTCTCAACCAATACTTCCAGGTCCTTTTTTGTCAGGCAGCTTTCCACTCTTACCCAAGCCTGTAGTGTTACATGGAGTTGTAACCCAAGTGCAGGACCCAGCATTTTGCCTTGCTGAACTTCACACAATTGGCCTCAGACCAATTGATCCAGCCTATACAGAACCCTCTGTACAGCCTTCCTACCCTCAAGCCAATCAACACCCCTGCCCAACTTGTTGAAATGTGCAAATTCATGCTAATGGAACCAGACACATTCTTTTTTTACCTCCAATAGTAGATTCATGTATCTGAACAAAAAAATAATACAGAAGTGATAGAGTTATGTTAAACCCATAGCTGTTGAAGCAGTACTTTTTCTTTCATTCATTCCAGGTAACATAAGGAAAGTGCTTTAGGTCTGATTTGGTTGTCTGCTTGCTTGTTTTTTTTATTTTTCTCCTCAGACAAACATTCAATAGGAGTTGAATTTTGTCCTAAAGAAAATTCTTAGACAAAGCAGGTATAAAAGAAATGCCTAGGACATCAATGACATATAGGCTGTGCACAGCACTTCTGCCACAGAATGGATTTTATTTGTGTTGAATAGTGCTAGACAGCTTTTGAAATATTTCAGTTCTAGTATAATGACTTCTTTATTAACACCATTACCATATGAATATATATCAGGGGAAAGCTATGGGCAGATGCTCTAGAGACAATAGGAAGTTAATAGACCTTATCTTTAGCTGATGTCAAGTACTGTAGTTCCAGAAAAACCAGTACTATACTGGCTTATGCCAACTCTGGGTCTGGTGCCATGACTCAGCCTTGAGGAATATCCTGGTTGAGCAGTGTCAGGAACTGGGCTGCTGGAAGCAGTAAGCCTCACAATGCTTTTTTTATATATTCAGAATGCAAGACACACAATTTTCACCCTGTGTCATCTTTTGAACCCAACAGGACGTGTGGCATGAAATTAGTAAAGGTTACAGAATTAGCTTTGTAAATAATATGCCATTCTTTGTGGTTGGACCCAATTCCGATTCCTGCTAAAGTTAATAAACATTTATAGCAAAGCAGTTTCACTGTTTTAGCTTCAGTTTTACAAGTCTTTGTATTTTATTGGCTTATTTGAAGCTCCAGATCCTCTGACTACTTGTCAGCCTCAACATCCGTTTAAAAGCAGCATATTTTAATTTGTCATTTAGTCCTGAAAGAGTTTAGTCTATAGAAGCGAGTACAAATAATTCCTTTTAAAAAGCCTTCATGATTTTAAACCATGCTCAGGATCTGGGAAGCCTGAATAGTGATTTTGTAATTATTTGGTATTGCCATTTTCTTTCAGACTGGTCCACTGATATGACAAATTTCACACTGAATAAAGCTGCATTAGGAGGCCCCAGAAGGTATTGCCTTTCAACTGCACAGGCATATTTCATCAAGCTTCCTGATGTGCCGTAGTGTATGTGTGTGGGATTTTATTTTTTAAGAGAGTTGGAGGGTTTATTCTCACCTCTCACCTAACAGTTCTGTCTGACATCCCAGTGATGTGTAGGAAAATAGGTATAACGCTCTGATGAATATTCATGCCTGATCAATAGTCCTAACATTTCCACAGCTGGAATCTGGCTGAGCAATCACAGCAGAAGTCAGAAAGTAATATATGTGAAATGAAGCTATTTTCAAGCTATATTTTCTAAATCAAATTGCCAGATGAATGCTGATAGCCATGGATCAAATACTGTAGCCTGCAGTAAGTAGGCTCATACTGCATCAACAAGCACACATAAAAATGAGACTATTTTGCACACAGTGATTCTGCTTATATAAACAACACTATTCAGTAGCATCATGCAACACCTGTAAACAATGTCATCAGACTGTAGGAAACAGAAGTTTCCATTTCAATGAAACATCAATGTCTACATGCTGGAAAATGGATATGTTTCATCTGAGTATATTTGGGGTTTTTTTTTATAAATCAGTTATAATAACTGAACCAAATGTTTTACGCTTAATATTCTGAAATGGGTAGACAAAGGTGGTTGGTTTGGGGTTGGTTGTTGGCTTGTTTTTTTTATTTGGTTAGAAAGGAACTACTGTTAGATCTACAGTCAAGTTAGAAATGAAGATATTAACCAGTCAAAAGAAAAAGGCTTATCTGAAATTATTCATACTGATAGCAAAGTTTCCAGGCAGTAATGAGAAATAAAAAACATGAAATTAAAAAGAACAAGAGAGAGGGGCAAGAATAAAGGAAAGATTTACTTGAAATGTCTTGAAATAGTCCAGTAGAGTGTCCATTCATAATTAAGACAAAAGACTCTTCCATACTCTGTAGTATCTTGTCTACTTCTTCAGGTGAGAAAGGCCATGCTACCATGACAAGAACAGAGTTCATCAAAGGGATTTGGTGTCATGAGTGCCATTAATTACAGAATAACTCTTAAGCACATTAAATTGACTGAAATCAACTTTAGCACATGTAGTAAAAAAATTCTTGTGATACCAATTTTCCTTTTCTTCTAAGTACCAAAATTTTCTTAATGAGGAATATTATTATGATTTTTTCCAAGAGGTTCAAATACAGATAATATGCCGTTAGAAATGACTGTTAACAAAGTTTGCTCTCCTCATAGTGGGATTTGCGCTTTTCTAGACTACTGTTTTCAATAACCTGCTACTTCAATGAACTTTAACAGCTGCAGTAATGGTTTTCCTGTTGAGCTGTACCTCAGGGTGATCACTTTTCAGAACATTTCAACAAAAATTTGGGCCAGATATTTCCTGGAATGGGAGAGAGGAAGGGGAAAGAGATATTTGTTTCTCCACATGAAAAAATCAGGAGACTTTTATTTAAGACACCAAACACAAGAGATGGAATTTGAAATTAGGTGGAGATATGGTCTCCAGGAAAACCAGCTCACATTTTTTCATTATGTAAAACTTTGCGGAGCATCATTTCCCATGTTTGGCAGAACTTCATTTCCTCTTTCTTATTTTTAAATGTTATATTTTGTGAGCTCTGGCCAGTGCTGGAAAAGTAGGAGTGCAGGCTTATAGCAAATAGCATACAAATGGCAACTGGTCAGAAAATCCATTTTAAATGGAAATTATAAGGCTACAATCCTTTTGGGGCCAGAGAAGCAAAATCTTTGGTTAACAAGTTAAAATTATTTTTTTTATCACTTATTACTATAATAAATAAATAGATGATGATGATGTTAGGTGGGGACAGAGAGTACTTCTGAAATCAGGAGTGATTTGAAGAGGAGCAGGAAAACTTCTTTTATATGCAATAACAGCTATTTTATCAATCTGATAAAACAAGATTTTTTCATCCTTAGCAATGTGTTTTGTTCATTTTAATGAGATGAAAATTAAAATAGTTCAAATTATTTACACTTCAACTTAGAAATTAACTTCAGAAAGAAACCATAGATTTCTTTTTCACAGTTAAAAAAAAAAAAAAAAGAAAAAAAAACACCAACACCAGAACAATTGTATTCACCAGCTGCATAAAAACAGGAAGGTTTTTGCCCCTGATCTAAGTAAAACAACAAAACAAAACAAAACAAAACAAACAACAAAAAAAATCCCCCCAAACCCAACAAACCAATAAAAGCAGTAAAAAGCTATTACTCAATTTCAAGTTGATATTGCTTTTCTAAATAAGGCCAAAAGTGCACAATTGAAAAACTCAGTGGGCAGACATGCAGAACAGTGATATAGTTTTGAATGTTACTCAAATATCCCAATAGCCTTACCTAATTTGTTCGAAAGATGAACAGTTTTAAGCTTTTAGAGTAAAATAATAAAAGAGAAAAAAGTTTTATTGTACTGTGTCTATGCCCATCAAATTACGTTCTAGCATAAGGCAGGTTTGCAGCTTGTCTTGCCTTTGTACATTGCTCAGGATGAGAGTATTCACATGAAGTCTCTCCTGTGTAATTGTCAGTTTGCATCTTGCTTTATAAGGGGGAAAAAGAAAAAAAAGTAATAAAATGTCACCAACTGCAGAATGTTACTTAGGGAAATTAGTCACAAAGAAATACATTATTTGAAACAGAGGCTCATCCTATTCCCATGTTTTCTTTTTGTTCTTCCCTTTCTTCTAATGCAACATTTACTTCAGTTTAAGCATTCAGCTATTCATCTCAGAAACAGTATTTGACATCTCTTAGAAAATACAGGATGAGCAAACTATAGATAAGGATAGATATTAGCTACAGGTTATATCTCTTTGTGGTTCTATTCTTTAGGTCACAGTGTTTCTAGTATGCTTCTGCTGCTTAAGAAACTGGTTCCATGAGCTGGTACCTGCTGCAAGTTTTTGAGAATAAATCAAACAAAACAATTTTACTTTTGAAGAAAAGCTGTTATTCCATATTTAACCCTGAGACCTGTTCTATGGGTTGCCTTAAAAATAATCACTTTCAGTTTTCTTTTTGTTGTGATATTGTTAACTTTTTAGCCAGAAGGATTTAATTGAAGATTGTTGTAAGGAGAAGAAGAATGAAAGTCACAACCTTTATATTTTATCCCTCTATTACTCTAAGCCTCAAACTAGCTCCTGGGATAATGCCTATTTCTGCAAAAAATCCTTTCTACTGGTCTTTTATTTGCTGCCCTTATAATGAGAAGTATTCAAGAGCATGCAAGAATCTAATGCACAGAAACTGCATCATATGAGAAGAATGAGAAGTCAATTTACTGGTGTCTTTAGTCTCACTGCAGACACAATGAGCCCTGAAGTACAGATACTCAGATTATTTTCTACTTTTCTACTTTTCTTCTTTTCTTTCTTTTTTTTTTTTTCTTTTTTTTTTTTTTTTCCCCTTTCTTAATTTAAGTCCACAGGCACTAGATTTAGATTAGATATTAGGAAGAAATTTTTTACTGTGAGGGTGGTGAGACACAGGTTCTGACAATATGTTAACAAGCTTTGGGTGCAGACAAAGCTTAACAGATACCAATGGATCTGAAATGCTTGTAGTGGCTACTTTTAGCATGTGAAAAACACTGCCTAAGCCTGTCTAAAGTACCAGGTAAAGACAAACAAACACATAAGTATCTGTAACCTCTACTTCATATGTGCCTTTTATGGAAGTTTTTTGAGCTCTCCATTTCTGTTGTCTAAGCAAAAAAATATTAAATTGCTGTTGCAGTTGTCCCAAGGTGTCCCACAGAATTCAAGGTGTTACACATAGGCTTGTTGAAAGTTGCTTCTTGTGGTACATTTTCTTAACATGGAAAGTATCAATGACAGTCTGAAATACATAAATTTTAGAGATTCTCCGGAATTCATTTCCATGCTAGTATTGCATAAACCCATTGCAACAGTCATTCCTGTACTAGTAATTCAATCCTGGTTTTGCCAGGGATAGCCAAGCACTGTAGCACTTTCAGGCTTTCCATTGCAAAGTCTTTGCAGTTCTTGGATTTCCACTTTCAGGTTTATTTCATGCCAACAGAGGAATCTCCTCATTTTCTATCTAGGGTAAAGACTAACAGAAAATTCAATTAATAGTATATGGTCCTATGGCTTTTCTCCAATGTTCTCAGCTGGTATTGTTTGATGATTTCTACCTATAACCAGTGGATTATTCACAGAATGGATTCAGCCTAATAACAGACTCTTAGAAATTCCTACTTCCTGAATTAAGAAAATAAGAAATTCCAACATACAGTTGGCATTGCCAAAGCTTATTAAAATCCTTCCCAGATGCAGGTAGATTCATAGCTGCATTAAGACTCTTCAAAGCATTTACTTTCTTTTGGTATTGCCGTTCATTAAACTCCACAGTGCATTTCATGATTTGGACATATAAAATGTTGGTTCTTCCCCAGTCAAGATTGAAACTATTAGTGAGCTAGTAAATTCAGTTTCCTGAAAAGGACACAAAGCAGCACTTCCTAGTATTTCATCAAATTTAGGTTCCTACTAACCACAATTTCTAAACCTTTCTAACAAGCAGTCTCTGATTTCTATTAAAAACTGTTATGAAAACTTGCAACTACATTAAAGGAACACAGAATGCAGTCCGTAAAAAAATTTTGAAGTTTACATAACCTCAGGACTTATTTTTGCAAAATCAAGCCTGATTGTAAAGATTTCTAAAGTTTGAGTAAACAGCCACGTAATACCTCATGAAGGTTCTTGTGCTATGAAAAGTGAGAAAAAAAACAATCCAAACCATATTTTACATGGCAGTGACTCTTACTTTTCTTGTGTGAATTCTTCTGTGAGAGTCTGACCTGATGGTTTTCTAGTTGGAAGCATTGTTCATATACATCTGAAATCACAAAATTAAAAGCTGCAAAAGAGTGACCTTATTAACAATCTGATAGGAGTTTCACTCCATAAAGACCTGATCTACTCTGATCTTCTGAAGATACAGGTCATTAAGTTTTTTCTCAAGATATTCCTATAAAAAATACAAAGATATTAGTTTGACTGGAGTGCATCACTTGCCAAATAGACAGCAGGTGAGAGATAAGTTCTGTAAATAAATAGCACTTCTGCATGTTTTGGGCAAGTGATAGATGCTCATATGGTTGAGTGACCTCACCCACCAATTGTCAGTGATTTTTCATAAAATCTGATGGTGTTTTATAGTAGTCACATATTTACTGATCTGGTTTCCTCGGATTTTTTTTTCTTTGATTACAATCTTGTTGCTTGCACATTTGGTATTTGTTGTAGAACAATTCATCCTCTTCTTGAATGAGATCATGTAGCTGGTAAAAGATACCAGCTAATATTCAGTCCTTAAAATTAGTCACATAGAAGTTGTAGGTCTGGTGTCATTCGTGGATTTATAGTATTGATAGAGTGCAGAAAAAAAATTGGGTGTTGTGTTTAAAACTTCTACTCATGTCTGACAAAGCTTGTACTGAACAATATGGTAGGAGTTACAAAAAATGTTCCCAGAGTAAGTGTGTGATAGCAGAATTTGAGCCTAACACTTTGGTAAAGGATTAACCTAGTAAACAGAATTGATGTTATTATGGAAAAGGATGGCTGCTGAAGTCTTTAATGTTCTCTCCCCACCTACATCGAAATGATATATGCTAAACATGCATAAATATTTTTCTCACAGCACTGATATAATTATTAATAATGATTTGCATTATAGTTGAACTTAGAAGCCTCAACAAAAATCAGCTTCATTGTACTACTTGTGCAAAAAGTGGCTAGAGACAGCTGCAAGCCCCCAGTGTAAATAGACGAGGTGAAGGAGAAACAGCATGATCTGCACAAGTTCAGAAGGGCTGAATGGAACTAGGGGACCTTAAGGTCCTTTCCAACCCTAACTATTCTATGATTCTATTCTATGACAGTGGACAGGAGCCTTCAGCACTACATCCACAACTAATCTTGGGCCTTGCTGGGCCACAACTTGTCTTCTAGACCCTCATAATGGCTATATGTCATATTTCATACGTTGGTAAGGCTTTTTAAGCAGCCTGGTATCTTTGCACACTCTAGCCACTCTTACATATAGTAGGCCTAAACAACAAAAAAAAAATTACTAAGAGTGCAAAACAAAAACATAAGCATACCATTTGTCAGGCTTTGTTTTTCGGTGTTACACAGGCAAATGTGCTGTATCCATTAACCTTTTTGCAAAGAGCAGAAGGTAAGCTAGTTAACATTTGACAGCTTCACAGAGTCTATTGACTTCTAATGAAAAATTCACCACTACAAGATATTTTCCTTATATCTGTCTACTTCATACAGTTTGTCACTGAGACAGCCCTTAAAATCCTCCTGTTTTACTCTCCTGGCTTCCCATATTCCTTTAGCAAACACAAGCAGACATTATTGTGATGATTTATTTACTACATGAGCTTTAATTTGTTTGCTCTAAGTTCACTTTGTGTGGAAGATGACTTTCAAGTCATTGGTTGATAGCATATGCTGTACCAAACACATGCATTTTTTTTGCTTTGTCCTATCCAGTAGTTGACTGGGACTCTTCTCAGACTGCTGGATGCAACAAACTCTCTGTGTGGAAAGGTTAATGAGTACAACGTGTCCTTCTTGCACCTTGGAGAGCACACAGCACATTCCCAAAATTACAGGAAAATTAAAACTAGTGACAATATCACTGAATGCCTATGTGAGGACGCAGGTGCTCTAATGATATGTTTGTGGCAGAATCTCAAGAGGGAGAGGGTTGAGAGCAATTCCCACTCCACAGTGTAATCAATCATTAGACTAGCATACGATTAATACTCCAGGTATGTCATAAAGTAATTTTCTTTTTCAGAAAGCTTAAGGTATTTTCAAGGTAGCTCAGCAGTCCCAGTGTCTACCTGATATATCTATGATGAAGAAAAATTAACAAAAAAAAAAACCAAACAAAAATCTGTCCCACCCCCCCCAGGAATAAAAGAACATACCATTTAAGGTAACACTAACTTTGCTTTGCTCTTAGTTTCACGGGTACACACGGATTCACTCGTTTTGTACTGTGCTGTTAATTGTTTAAGTCCAAAGGATAACAGTGTGGAGAAGCAGGTAAATTTTACTTTGTTCCAGCTCTGCAGAGGAGAACCTAACAGTTCCAAAAGTATCCAAGATGAGCACAAAAAGTTGTGCATATGCAGAAGGCAAGGAGACAGGGAAAGAAAAGATTCTGCACATTCTAAGAAGTTGCTTTGAGGGTCCCTAAAAAATCTGGATTATGGCTATTCTGATGGAAAACACATATCTAGAGTCTACAAGTCAGAGTATGCAAAAATGCAAGAAGTTCTAAATGCAAATAATAAAAGAAGCTTCATAATATCTTTGAACTGCAGATCAGAAG
Organism: Psilopsiagon aymara; assembly: GCA_024733675.1. Taxonomy (NCBI): domain Eukaryota; kingdom Metazoa; phylum Chordata; class Aves; order Psittaciformes; family Psittacidae; genus Psilopsiagon; species Psilopsiagon aymara. The sequence continues at coordinate 27,829 of JANRGW010004433.1, read as the reverse complement.
CAGAGCATACATACCATGACCACTAGATTAAGAATACAAAAAACTTCAGTGAACAAAATTTGAGAAGAACTGATACCTACATGGCCTCAGGAGAAAGCTCTTAAAAACAATCACTTTGGTTTGGGTTTTGTTTTTGGGGGGTGGGGGTGGGGAGGATAAGATTGCTTTCTCCCATGTCTCTTTTGTCCACAAAATGTCAGCCAAAAAACAAAAGCTTGACAGTCAGTCGTGGTATTGCTTTCCACCTATAACTCCATATTGGTCACAAACCATTTAACTTCTGTCTTGTACTTTGAAACTTGTTAATCTATATCTGAAAAGTTAGAATGCTTTACTGGATATATGTTTTTCCAGCCATTTTTAAAAAAGGTGTAGGAAGGTATTTGATACATCAAGAAATATCGTGCTTTTTTGCTTGAGTACAAATTTTAACTAGACCATGGACATTAAGGGAATAAGGATTTCCTCAGCTCTTCTGCAGTTTTCAGAACTGAGACAATTTACACAGCAGTATTATATGCTCTGTCTTGTGCAGCTAATTACAGTATGATTCACTGATAGTGTGGATCTGTATGTTGATGCATTCATTGAACTGTCAATTCTTACTCCTGAGAGTCAGCAAGCCTTCCACTAATGTCAAAGGTACGTTGTGATCTCTAGATATTTGCCTTGTTGGAGATAGTTGGATGATCACTATGTCTAACATGGACTGCTGTAGAGCTGTAGAGTTCAATATTTGCTGCAGATTGCATGTAACCCAGATGCACTTCATATAAATATACATGTATGATTATGACAATCCTAAGCATGGTAACATAACACCACCATGGAGGACCCCGTGGAGTGTCATTAGGAATTGAAAGGCTTGATTGCAACAAATCTGCATTTCTAATGTCTTACTTATGACAAACTTGGCATCTTTCTGCTTTTTGAATCTTACTGTCTTTGATCTGTCTTCCAATTTGACTTCCTATAATTACAATAACGCATACTTTTGGATACTTGTATATATTAAATTGCATATTATTCTATTTCTAATGTTTATTCACATGCTACTTTCTATATTGTCTTAAACCAGACCATAAGCTTAGATCCACTTAGAGTTAAGTCCTCTAAGAGTTAACAGAACTGCAGCAGTAGATGCTGATAACAGCAGCTCACCTCTGGTTCCTTGGGACACTCCGTCCCATCTGATCACACACAGTAGATCTGCAAAGCGTTTGACGCTGTCTCACATGACATCCTTGTCTCTAAGTTGGAGAGACATCAATTTGATAGATGGACCACTCTGTGGATAATGAACTGGCTGGATGGCGGCGTGCAAAGAGTTGTGCTCAATGGCTCAATGACCAGGTGGAGGCCAGTAACCAGTGGTGTCCCTCAGGGATCAGTGTTGGGAATGGTTTTGTTTAACATCTTTGTTGGTGACATGGACAGTGGGATTGAGTGCGCCCTCAGCAAGTTTGCTGATGACACCAGCTGGGTGGTTCTGCCAATACGCTGGAGGAAAGGAATGCCAACCAGAGGGACTTTGACATGCTTGTGGGGTGGGCTGATGCCAACCTGATGAAGTTTAACCATGCCAAGTACAAGGTCCTACACCTGGGTCAGAGCAATCCCAGGCACAGCTCCAGGTTGGGCAGAGAAGAGATTGAGAGCAGCCCTGTGGAGAAGGACTTGGGGGTGTTGGTCGATGGAAAAATGAAGATGAGCCTGCAGTGTGCTCTTGCAGCCCAGAAAGCCGACCATATCCTGGGCTGCATCAAAAGGAGCATGACCAGCAGGTAGAGGGAGGTGATCCTGCCCCTCTACTCTGCTCTAATGAGACCTCACTTGGAGTACTGTGTGCAGTTCTGGGGTCCTCAACATAAAAAGGGCATGGAACTGTTGGAATAAGTCCAGAGGAGAGTCACGAGGATGATCATGGGACTGGAGCACCTTCCGTGCGAAGATAGGCTGAGAAAGTTGGGGCTGTTCATCCTGGAGAAGAGAAGGCTGTGTGGAGACCTCATAGCAGTCTTCCAATATCTGAAAGGGACCTACAGGGATGCTGGGGAGGGGCTCTTCATTATGGACTGTAGTGATGCGACAAGGAGTAATGGGTTCAGACTTAAACAGGAGAAGTTTAGATTGGATATGAGGAAGATATCCTTTACTGTAAGGGTGGTGAGGCACTGGAATGGGTGATCTTGACTGCTCATTTGACACAACACCTTCCACGTCAGGTTCACTAACATTTAGTGATAGCATAGAAAAGCATAAATTCTAAATCTGCCTTTGTTTCTTTGTTCTCTTACATATTTTACATCACAGACTCACATACAGGCTGAGGTTGGCAGGGATCTCTGGAGATCACCTGGTCCAACCCGCTACTCAAGCAGGGCCAGCTGGACCCAATTGCCCAGGACTATGCCTAGGATATTTTAGTGTCTCTAAGGATGGAGAATCTACAACTTCTTTGGGCAACCATTACCAGTGCTACATCACCCCTAAAGTTCTTGAGATTTTGTGTGATTTTTTTTTTTTTTAATTTTTCTTGGTTTCCTTTTCTTTTTTTTTTCCTTTTATTTCTGATACTGAAAAGGAATCTGTGTTCCAGTTTCTGTCCTTTGCCTTCACAACTGCAAAATATTTCATTAAGTAAATGAATATTTGATTAAGTAAACACCAAGCTATGTTAAAAATTTTGCTCAGGCTGAAGTGGTACAGCTCCTAGAGTCAGGCTCTGAAGTATGTCCTACCTGATAGACAACCAACAAGGAGGAAACAGGAAACTTCTGCACTGACTTTTGAAGCTGAATATGTCAAATTGATTGTAAATCTCATGATGCCAAAGAAAGAGAAGGCAAAACAGAGAAATGCATGAGAAAAAGAGCTTCATGATGTAGGACTTAACATGTTTTATCATCCAAAAGTTGCTGAAGGATGCTATTCTTGCTTCTGACTTTGTATTGAATTGAAGACATGATGCCAGGAGCATCAGAAGTTCAGGAAGATAATATCCTAGGAGGCTGACTGTCATATGTCATTCCCCTCACTTGTATTGCTTCGTTTGGTATTTTTTTCTAATCAAGGCTTGACAGAAATGTTGCCTGTCATAAACTAAGCCCTGGGGAAGTTCCATCCCCATCTATTAGTATGCATTTACTTAGAAGTAGCATGAGGTGATAGTTACCTATTTTCATCCTGAATTTTCACAAGTCTTGACAGTTTAACCTTGCATGAATATTTTAAAATGCATCTTGAACTTCTTCTTGGAAATTCTAGTGGCTGTGGCATAAGCTTCAGTATTACAACTGCTCTGCTGTAATTAGGAAATAGATATCAAAATCCTAAGACAAGTACACCAAAGGTAGCATACTAAATATTTATTCACAGTAACACATTAAGCACAATAATTTAGACAGTGAGTCATTCTAATTAGATGTCCACAATAACCAGCTTTTCAAATCTAAACATTAAGCACTTCATGTGGCACAAATAATGTGTTTAAGAGGAAAATAAGCGGTCTTTTTTTTTTTTTTTTTTCTTTTCAGAAAAAGACTGAAAAAAATTAATTTAGCCCTATTTCCATAGGCAAAGAAGCCAATTTAGCTGTGATCAAGGCACAGCAGCCGGTCAACTTGGGATAGTAAACCTTGTTCATGTGCCATGGCATGTTAATTTTTTCAGTTTAGGTGCTATGCAATTGACAAGTATTGGCCATCAGAATTGCTGTTCTTCTTCTATCAAGTTACTTTACTTTTTAGACACATGGAAGTTAGTTCTACCTCATATATTACTCATGACAGCAAATAGATTTTGGGATTTTTTTTTGTTCCTACTCAGTTACTTAAGGTTTTTATTGCCTACTGTAGATTTACAAGGCCTGTCTGTACCCTCAGAAGCTAAAAAGAAAGTTTTAAGCAGAACTAAATTCCAGTGATGAAAAGTTTGCAAGCTCATTTTCAGGATATCTCCGCATAGTTGCTGCTCTCTGCAGTTCCTTCCTCAGGCCTTCTGCTGTCCATGCCTTTTTGTATTGCCAAGGGAAGATAGACTGTTTTTTAGGTCTGTTTTGCGGGGGAAGTTCAAAATGTCCCTTGTGCAGTTCACATCTTGATGCTGATAAACTATATCTAAATGTAGATAAATGTTGTACTCAGGTTAATTTTACTGCATCTTTATGGTCAACAGCCATAAAGGGGAATCAATTTGTCTCTGGTTTCTTTAGAAATTTTCAAAATGACACAACCTTTTGACATGCACATCACAATGTATGTGTTTTAGAAGGAAAACAAAGACCATTGCCCTTCACCTCTCCCAGTGCACTCAGATTATACCCTCAGTTGTGGATTGTGTTCTGACAAGAAATTATATTTCAGAATGGTTTCATTAATGGCACAAATGTAGCACCAGGCATGGCAGAAGTGGGCACTTGGTATGTGCACTTTACTGAAGACTGAAAGGCCAACCCTTCAGGCTGCTGCTTCTGCTGCCAGAGAACTGACACCAGCTGGATCATGGTATGTGGACTCATGGTGCAACATGACTGGAGAGTTCACTTTTACTTGAGGAAATGCCTTCTTTTTAAAGCTGAAATTGCAATTCACATGTGCACAACCATAAAGTGCTCTCATATTAAATCACTTTTTTTATTTAAAATAGTAAACCAGGAAAATGGTAAACTCTGATTTTTTCCACATTATTTTCCTCACTACTTCAGAGGGTGGTACTTACTTTATCAGCACGTACTTGTTTATAAATTATTCTGTGTGTTCTATGATTGTTTGATTATGCATGCATATTTGTCAAAATTATCAAGGAAATAATCAAAAAAGTGATGTTTACTTTAAAATGGGGAAAGAAAACGATAGACAACATTAAAGTATTTTTATTGCATATTAGTCAGAGAAGCTTTTTGTTTTCTTCACTGTAAAATCCCACTGTCCTTTTCCAGAAACGTGAACCCTAGTGCCAGCATCCAAAGGAGAAAAGTAATAACCAACTCGGACAGAGACATTCTGTCATTCAGCACTAGGTATCTGCATTAATCTGGTTTTAATTTGCTTATTGTTCATCTTGAGCACTGGGGACTTAGAGTCTCAATTTTTCTTTTAAGGAATTCTAAATATGGTCAAAAGTCAAGTGGAAAAAGTTACAAGGAATGTAGGTCATGGAAATTCTTAACTGGCAAATTCCCGTCGTCTGTGAAAACAAAATGTGCAATAGAACCGCTGTATAAATACATTGATTATTTTGTCCTTCATTTGCTTCCTCTGCTTTCCTTTATCCTTAAATTAGAAGCTAGATGCTAAAAATTTCATCGGAAACTTAAGGACAAGACTTCACTGTGTGAGGAAGTTTCTGAATAAGACATCAAGTTTCTAGCCATCGGAGGATAATTTATTGATACTTGTCAAAAGGAAGTATCAGTCTAACAGAAATCAAGACAAAAGGAATGCCTGATGAATTTCCTTTGAAGTGCCTTTTATAAAAGTCCTTGGTAATACATATTGATGAACTCCAAATTGTCTTGCCTGAAGGGAAAAGAAAGTAGACTGCTTTACACTGTCTTATAAATATTCATCAAAAGAACAAGACTTATGTTTCCAGGCGTGAGGTGAATGATTACGATTGTATGATTGCCTTGGAATGTGGATAATTAGTAAAACAGCCTATGATAGTGGAAGAATTTTAAACTTGATATCTTGCTATCAGTTCTTTTGGATTTAGAAACAGTGCCTGCTATTCTGAAAGGAAGCAAATTTAGGACTTGATGGATAGATATAATTAAGCTCTCCATTAGTTTCTTATACTGTTTGTTTGCCTATTTTTTTAGCCAAAAATTAAAGTCAAAGTTGTGTAGTGTGTCTCTATTCTGACTGGAAAGAAACCACGACATCTGCACTATGAATGTCTTCCTGGAACAAACTAAGGAAAAGGGCTCTTTAATTAAGAAGCAGAAAAACACATAAAAAAAAAGATGGTGGGGTTGATGCCTCAATAAGTCTTTTGCAGAAATCTGCAGACTAGTCTCTTTCTCACTTAGCTTAGCTCAATCTGATTTCTTAATGTAACAAAGTCAACAGATTACCTTTCATGCTTACTTAGTGCATGTGATAAGGGTGTGAATTGTACGGCAACGAATCACTGTGAGTCATTTGGGAAAAAAATGTGCTCAGTGATCTGTGAATTTTCATACATTACTCAAACTGCCTGTAGCTTTCTATTGACCCTTGTAAAAGGTGGCTAGCCTTCTACTAGCAGAGACCCCCAAAAACGTCATTCTCAGATAATATTATCCTTTACAGTGTTTAGCACTTCAGTGCAATTAAGCAAATATAATATCCTCTTTGAAGGGAAATAAGTGTACAGTTTTAGTAACTGAACCTAATTATCTTTGTTGAATGAGGGATGCATTCTATGAGTATTTGAGTGGTGTGCTGCTTCTCAGAAGCTGAAGAGGGCAAATAGCTTGTATTTCTGGGTGAAGAGCTGTAGGAGACTCTTACAGGAGACATATACCAATTTATAGCCATATCCAAATTCAGAAGCCTATGCAGCAAGCCAAAATGAGGTGGCAGTGAGCCCAGAGCAAAGAAACTCAGCTTGTAAATAGCATTTTCCAAGAAGCAATTTATTATGGAATAAGTGGTGTAACTGCTTAAAGTACTGGCATTTGAAAAATATATCATTGCTGTGAAATTTGACTTGACCAGAAACATTTAAAGGGACTTAAGGCTGAGTTGGGTTGAATACCCAGGTGATGGTGATGATGGTAGCATTACATTTGCACAAACAGGATGATTTTGCAAGTATGTTTTCTTTGTGCGTGAGACTATGAGCTATCTTCTTTTATTTTCTCCTGTTCTGTTTATGTGTTGTTTGATTCATTAACTTCTGTCATGAAAAATATTTTGATAACTGGGCCTACTCAAAAATTAAATAGTTGAGAACATCCAAATCTGTCATACAGAAGTTCAAGAATTCAGCTGGCAATGAAGCATACTGTAGCAACCTTGCAAATGGGAGAAACACTGATGAAATTTTTTTATATTTTTATTTTCTCCATAGAATATCACTGCATATTCCCATGAATGTTAAAATAGCATCATCTTCATAACAACTTCCCACTTTTTTTGTGTGGGAACAGCTCACTATTTAAATAGTAAAGGCTTCAAGCTGTACAGAGCAGAAAAAAGAATAGCAGTAAAATATCTCTCAAACTTTGGACTACCTTTAGCATTAACCTGAATCTAATTTTAAACACTGAATTATTGCACTCTAAAAAAATAGAGAAAAGATACACAGTGGCATTACAGATGGTAGAAATGAAATTTGAAGTCTACTTATTTATACATTAAAAGCTTGATGTCAGAGCATACAAAATACAGTCATCAGTAGCAAAGAGAGACACATATGTCTGTAATTAATCAACTTACCAAGATACCTGTAAAGTAATAAAAAAAAAACCAAAGTGCTGAACCAAAATGCTCTGACTGTCAAAAATTGTTCAATGAAACACGAGTATCTACTTCTTGTGGTCTTAGCAGGATTTCTTGCTAAGAGGACAGGTAGTCAAGTCATCTTTCCTCACTAATAATTCCAGGCAACCATTAACTTTTAAGACACTTGTCACCAACCAGGCTTCTCTTCTCTCTCTTCTACAGCTGGTTGTTTCCAGATAAGGGTTTCTTTTAAATAGTCAACAGTTGCTAGCAGTTACTACGTGTGATTCTCTTAGGGACCCTGACTTCTTCTGCATGAAAATACTGATGCAAGGAGATAACCACATGAGTTTGAAAGGCTTTGTCTGTTTTGGATACTATGTTAGTTGTTTTCTTAAAAAACTCCAATTAAACCTTTGTGGCACTACAATTGCACTGTTGCTGTTATCTGTGACCATAATAAGGCAATTCCATTGCATTTTCCTTCCTGTGTCTGCCTTTTAGTAAGTGCAATTTCCAGGGGCAGAGTGTGAGCAAAAGGGTAATGGTCAATTGCCCCATTATGAGCTGAGCACTGCTCAGACACATACCTAGCGTTCGTTCAAATAGACTTTCTAGTGTTTTGACACATTTTTCCTGTTTCATGGAGAGAAAGATTTCTCTGACTTACAAATCAAGGCCTTCTCCTCCTTTAATGTATAATAGTCTGTTGACAATTTGTCTTTTTAACCACCCTGTCAATGAATTATCATTTACATTTCCTCACAGTTGAGTCATAAGGATTCTGTTGCCTTTTTGAGTCTAATTTTGGCGAATCTTGTAATCCAAGAGGTCTTCTGTGCTGGAAACTTTATACTACCTTTTTATTGTTGTTAGGTTTTTTTGTTTGACTTTTGTTCCTCTTCAGAACCCTGTCCTCTAGTTTCATATTGTATATATCCATGGCTTTTCCGAATCCTTACTGTCTTCAGCTTTAATGGCTGTCAGATTGAATTTTATCAATGCTTCTGTTATTCGAAACACATCTTGTGAAACTAACTATCAGATCAAGTATGCCTTATTTCTTTCTCACCCTACTGCTGCAGGTTCAGGTTCAAAGCTGTTGGAGTATCTGTATGTGCTCAGACACTGCTAGGTCACAGGTTTCACTAGCCAGTTAGCTCTGTCCCTTCCGGTTTCCTCCAAAGCTTTGTAGAATTTGATCATCTTTTGATGATACCATTTATTTAAAGATGGAAATGTCCATAAAACTGCTGATTTCTGCCACTCTGACTTTAAGGAATGAACTTGATAATTTCCTGGATTTGATTCTTTTATTCAAACAAAGAAATACTTTTCTGTTTTTCAGACCATTTAACTGGGGGTGTTGGTGAATGAGAAACTTACTTATCTTGACCTGGCGTTGTGTGCTCCAGCCCAGTCAACCATATACTGGGCTGCATCAAAAGGAGCGTGACCAGCAGGTCAAAGGAAGTGGTCCTGCCCCCTCTACTCTTGCTCTAAGGAGAGCGTTCCCAACATAAGAAGGGCACAAAGCTGTTGGAGCAAGTCCAGAGGAGGGGAAGAAGGATAATAAGGGGACTGGAGCACCTCCCATACAGACTAAAAAAATTGGGGCTGTTCAGCCTGGAGATGAGAAGGCTGCGTGGAGAACTCAACAGCATTCCAGTATCTGAAGGGGACCTATAAGGATGCTGGAGAGGGAATTTTCTTCAGGGACTGTAGCAATAGGACAAGGGGGAATGGGTTTAAACTGAAACAGGGGAAGTTTAGGTTAGGTATAAGAAAGTTCTTTATAGTAAAAGTGGTGAGCCACTGGAATGGGTTGCCCAGGGAAGCTGTGAATGCTCCACCCCTGGAAGTGTTCAAGGCCAGGTTAGATGTAGCCTTGAGCAACCTAGTACAGGTGTCCCTTCACATGGCAGGGGGTTGTTTTTAAGGTCGTTTCCAAACCTAACCATTCTCTGATTCTGCATTTTGGAGAAAACACAGGAAGAAACATTGCTTACTCTTTCTGAGGTAACTTTTTATAAGGCAGAAGTTTGCAAACTCCAGAATGGAATTTATCATTAAAAAGGAGAAGGAAAAATTCCTGTTGCAACAGCCCAATGGTGGGCTGGCCTGGAAAAATGGTGGTTTTTTTTGTTTTGGTTTGTTTTTTTTATGTTGGTGTTGTTTTTTTCCAATGATTTTTTCACTTCCTTCTGCTGGGACTATACTCAAATGTTCACTGAAATAACGCTTGAGAGTATCTGCCAGTATATTTTAAAAATGAAAGCTCAAAAATAAGCCAGATGAAAATTATCTTGTGCCAATTTTTATCCAGACTAAATTTCCTTTTATAGGGAAAAGACTTTTAAATAAGAATGGAATTTCTAACTATCCTCTGCAACCAAGCTAGTTAAAATACATAATATTCCAAACTCTTAAAATAACATTAGCAAACATTATGAGGATAAAGAAATGTCAGAATATGTACACAGTTATAGGTTTGGGAGTTTCTACATGTCCTTGGTTCAGCAGTAGCAGTCATTTTTCTCCTTTGTAGCTGGTGCATCACTGTGTTTTTAACTTTCGGCCTGGGAATAACATTGGTAACATCAATGTTTTCAGTTGCTGCTTAAAATGTTTGGTCTTACCAAGGACTTTCTGATCCCCATGCTCTGCCAGTGAGGAGGGGAAGCTGGGAAGGAGCAGAGACAGGACACCTGACCCAAACTGACCAAAGAGGTATTCCATGCCACAGCACATCATGCCCAGGATGTAAAAACCTAAGGTCAGAGACCCAGAGACCCAGAAGGGATGAGTTCACTGCTGGGTGAGGCTTAGTATCAGATGGTGAGTGGTTGTATTCTCTTCCCTTGCAATTTCCTTGTCATTATTATTATTGGTGATAGCAGCAGTGATTTGTGTTATACCTTAGTTACTGAACTGTTCTTATTTCAACCTATGGGAGTTGCATTCTTTCAATTCTCCTTCCTATCCCTCCCGGAGCAGGGGGAAGAAAAAAGGGGGAGTGAGGGAGTAAACTGTGTGAGAGGCTTAAACCATGACAATACATTAAAAGGGCAAAGAGCTGTTTAAGCAAACATTATTTATTCAGGAAGAAACTAAAGCAAGTAGAGATGATTTTATTTTATTTTATTTTATTTTATTTTATTTTATTATTTTATTTTATTTTATATTATTTTATTTTAATATATGAGAATGTTATAGCTGGTCAGAACTAATTTCCATACATGGGAGAATCCCCAAACCTGTTGCTCATCTATGACAGATGCAAGTTGTGACTTGGGTGTCCTTTCCCCCTCTTCTCAAACCTTCCTTGCTGATTTAGATAAGTTGCAAAAGCTTATTGCATGCTTATGTTTTTGTAGCTACTAACATAGTATTTTTATAAATTCTTCTGTAGTAACACAGTTAAGAGGACCCAAAGCTATCCACAAATTTGGATGTCTTTCACATATAAATATTTTTTATGAAAGAACAAGGTATGGTGTTGTTGATTCTTGAAATGGTACGCTTTTAAAGTTCACTAGATATGGAAGAGATTTCTGAGGACTGAGAAGTGACAAATATAAGTCCATTACTAGAAAAAAGGGTCTTAAGAGATAAGCCGAGAAAGTGTAAGCCATGTAGTTTAACATGAGTTTTAGGGAAAAAATATTCATAAAGGTCAGTAGGAGAATACTTGCGAAAGTATAGCTCATTGAAGCTGGCCAGAATAGCTTCAGTCAAGGAAGGCCATGCTTAAATAACCTGTTAGAATTCTTTGAAGATAATGCTGACATCACAGATAAGAGAGATCTTTCAGATAAAATACACTTGGATTTTCAAGAAGCATTTGGCAAGGTTCCACGTCAGAGATTAGTAATGTAAAAAGTCACAGATAAGACAAGGTGCTAGATAGAAAACAGGATAAAAAACAAGTGACAAAATGTAGCCATGCATGGAAACATATTAAATTGGAAAGGAATAATGAGCAGAGGATGCAGGAGTCAGTTTTAAGTCTGCATGTAATTATGTGGCAAATATTACTGAAAAGTGGGTATTTAAAAACAAGATCTCTAAGGTTCTGATCCTAGGGCCATTGAAGTTAATGGTTTTGGAACAGAAATCAAGCCTGAACACCAGTCTGTCAATCTGTAGCTGTACTCACAATCTGGAAAGAAAAAAAGTCAGAAGACTTGCAGTTATTTAAGTATTTGGACCAAGTAATGATAATTTGTTACAGCAAAATGAGAAAAGAAAAAGTCTATAAAATTTCAAGCTCCATAGATTTGAAGTAATCTCAATTCTCAGTGAAAATAAAATAAATTAAATAATATTCATTAGGAATTGTTTCCCTTCAGCTGAATCTCCACAATAAGACAGGGGTAACAAAACATATAAAAACTACACAAATTATTTAACATTAAATATATTTAGGATGTATTTCCAAAACTGAAACCATTATTCCATGATGTTCACCCTCAAACTAGGCATCATTATATCTGGTAAAATCAGGAGTGTAAAGTAACTTGAGTCTAGACCATTTATTGAATTTTGACTGTTTTATAAAGAGTTAGTCTAAACTTTTGGAGAAAAAAGGACTTCTAACTCATGAATGGATTTCTGATTTGTAAAGGAAAACTTCTGCAGGTGTATCACAATGCTACTGCAGTAGTGGAAATAGAATCAAATTGCTGTTCACAAGAATGGACATGTATGGTACCATTAACAACTGTTGCGCACCAAAAGCTACAAGTCCTCTTGTAGTTCAAATTACAAGGCCAGAATACTTTTCTGTTTACTTCTGCCATGTCAATTAAAAGGATATGGTTAGGTCAGGACTATGCCTGGCTTGAAGACCAGAATGTTCAAAGAGAGGATTCAGGAACTGATCAATATAAAAGGTCAATACAGAAGAAATTCAGGGTAATAAGAGATGATTTTAAAGAAATTGGGTGGTTTCTGTTAATTTTTAGGCTCATCTAACAGCCATTTAGAACAATGATTGATATCATAGCAAAAGAAGGTTTATGTGGACCAACAGTAGCACTGCTGAAGTGGAAATTATTTCCTCCGGAAACATATGTTGTCTGAATGGTGAAAAACTGTGAGAAGCAGCTAAAGAAATTTCATCAAAATGGGGAAAAGAATTTCAGACAGCTTGCATCAGAAAGTGACTTACATCAGAAAGGTACATTAAACACTTGTAAACTTCTATTACTGAAGGTTTTGGGGAGGGTGGGCTCTTTTTTTGTTTGGTTGGTTGTTTGGTTGGGTTTTTTTGTTTTTGTTTTTGCTTGTTTGTTCATTTGTTTGTTTTTAAATGAGTAATACAAATGTCTTCAAAGCAGTTTTTCTCCATGGAGGCCACCTAGCCATTGTTCTGAAGCAGTAGGTGAACAAAATCCACCAGGAAGACTGCTTTCCTTAAGAACAGCTTCATCAAGAATCTTGGTCATACTGTTGCCATGATATTTGCTGAATCCCATTTCAACATTCTGAAAAGCCTCGGGATCATGAGGATAAATGGAAAACGCTTCTGATCTGATGTCCAAAGGAAGAAGAAATATTACTGTGTGTGTAAGACCATGTGTCAACCAAATAATTATGCAAGTGGAAATGCAGACTCATTGCTGCATTCACAAAACATTTCAGCACAGAATGTTTGATGGGAGCATGTAGAAAAAGCATTGATTTGAAATCCTTACCAGAAAAGAGATCACATCTAAGTACATCTTGCTCCCTTTCCAGTATTGAATTTGAAGTGGAAAAAACACTTATGAATATTTGTTGCTCTGGAATTTGCTGAAGTTAATTTTTACTCATCATTCATAGAGTTGACAGGATCCACTGCTAATAAGGGTAAATGAAAAGTGTCAAGGTGCATCAGAAGGTAAGAGGCAAATTCCTTAGCTGTATGATACCAAAGATCTAAAGATAACTGCAACACATCCTTCCTCAGATTCTCAACCTGCTATAGCTGCAGAGAGATAGCAATCAGGTAAAGACTGTTGTAGAAGAGCCTAAAAAAATTATTTTCAATAAGGCAAACACGCCAATTAAGCACTCTTAGCTCAGGAAAATGAACGACAGGTGTCAAGATGTTGCAATAAGGATCAGATTTGCTTAAGGCTTCTTCCATGGTTTGATACGTCGATAACTGGTTTCTGTGGCAGTGTTTTTCTCTTCTTTATATAACTGGAAGTACATGTACTCCACAGTGCTGGTGGAGAGTGTTTGTGTGTTTTTCTCTTCCATTTCTTTTAAATGAACTCATATTATCTTTTACTCTATGTTTCAAATACTGGTTTCACAGGTTATTTAGTTGGTGCCAGGAGTTGCTGAAGGTTAGGATAGAAGTGATGAATTAATTGCTGTAGTTGATACTGTCTTCTGGAAAATGGCACAGTTTTTTTTCACTGCATTAGTGATAAATGTAAAGCTATGCAAGACCAGGGTAAAAATGTTGTAGATGAGGTCACTTGAGAACTGGTATCAGAGTGAATACACACGCTTAGGAAGGACTTACTGATATAAATTTCAGTTTTACTATGGAAGTCTTAGTAAATTGCTTTGATTCCGTACTTTGCTGGAAGGCTTCTTCCTCTAGAGCAGGCAGACCATATACAAGCCTTGATATAACACATTCCTTGCATTCCATTTTCTTAGAGTTAAGACAGAACTTAAAATTGGCTGGTGAGTTTTTGGGAAACAAGAGCATGAAATAAATAATTCAACCAAGAGGCAGTCTCTACAGCCACTTGGCTGATATGATAAAGTCCCTGCTGACATATTAAGGAGAAGCAGCTGCTCTCCAGTTTCTGTTTTCTTGCAGTTCTGTTTTTTGAGAAGAGGCTGTGTGTTGAACAGCTTTTAGAAATGTGTGTGTTGTAGGTTGAGAAAGTGTTTCTTCCCCTTTTAAAATGACTGAACAGATTTCAGCAGGTTAAGTAGCAGTTGGTTTAGTCCTCTAAACAGAAGAAAAAAGGGTCTTGTGTTACAGAACTAACCAATACCAAGAATTAAATAAATTTAATAATCTGCTTTGATTAAACTCTCTTAAGTCAAAAGACAAAGGGATGCATGGAATGGGTGGGTGGGCAGGCAGAACGTGAGGATGGGAAGAAAGAGCATGGTGAACTAAAAACTAAATAGTAAACTAAAGTACAGAAGGCGGAGACAGTAGAGGTGCTACCTCATAACTGTGGGCAATAAAGTGACCTTAAAAGTGACTGGAGCCAAATGCCTCTGTAAGGATTGCAGGGCTTTCCACATAGAGGGGAAACTCTAGAAGAACCTTATTGCATTCATACTAGGCCAAGAATAGAGGCTCAATGGAAGATTACCTCTGAAGAATGACAGGTTATTTCATGCTTTGTTTCAATATGCATAATATTTTAAGAAAAAAACTTGACTGTAAGCAACAGTTTAATAAAGTCAATAAAATGGCCTTTTGTGTATGATGACAAGTTTTGGTTTACAGTCTACTTTTTTATAATAATTTGAATCAGCTACTATGTCTTAATAAATCAAAACATTAAAAAATATATATCTTTTTGTCTAATGAGATGGGAGAAACTTGGGTGCTGGTTTGCCTCACTGCAAATTATTTTAATCACATAGTCTTTAGAAATAAAAAAATCTGCATATAAGATATTTATGTCAGGAAGATGGCCTTCAGAGTGGTCGTGCTAAATGTCTGTTATAACATTTTTTTAAAGATTTTGAAAGTGAATATAGGTCTTCATATTTTCTCCAGAGGAAAAAAAAAAGGACAAAAGAAGACAATAGTTCCAAGGTCTAGCACAGCTTTTTCTTTTAAAATAAAGAGGAATAATGCATTACTACTGTATGCACTCACAAATCTATTATACAGAATGAGGAAAAAAAAAAAAAATTATTTTTTAACCATTTAATTTTTACTTTATAAATATAGACTCTGTAGTGGTTTAAACCCAGGCTGGGGCTCTGGCTCACAGGGCTCGGCTGGCGGCTTCCGCAGAATGCTCTTGGCTGCCGTAGGGCTGGGCTCGGCCATGGCACTTGGCTCCTACCACTGCTCGGCAGCCGCCTCCTCCTGCTCTATGTCTGCTCTGACCACGCTGGCAGTCGCTCTCTTCCAGACTCCTGGTCCCCAGGGGCACTCTCCCAGGCCTGCTCAGCCACTGCAGCTCCCGGGGCTGCTCCGCACGGCTCCCCACAGCATCACGAAGACGGAGGTGAGAGCAAGGGCCAGGACAGTGAAGAGCAGCCAGACGGCCAGGTACAAGTCCAGGGCCACATCTGTCTTGCCCTGCTGCCAGAGCCCGCCCGTAATACAAGTCATTGCCATGAAGCACAATCAAGCAAGAACCTTAGCTGAGCCCCCCCATCTGATAAACACTAAGACAGTAAATACCCCCTGTAAGTAAGGTAGGACATGCTGTAACTGTGATACCAAGAGCAACAACTTTGAGGCCAATAAATCAGCTTTGTGACAAGTGACTATTAATCCGAGACAATGAATACTCATCACAATTACAATTAGTATTGACTTTGGTCAGATCTGTCCTTATCTCAGCCCTTTGAGCCCCATGTTGGTCCCCAAAAAGAACTGTTGTGGTTTAAGCCCAGCCGTAAATCTGTCACAATGTCATTATCTCACACTCCACCCCACCCCCCGCCCCACTCCCAGAGGATGGGGAGGAGAATCGAAAGAACGTAACTCCCGCAGGTTGAGATAAGAACAGTCCAGTAACTGAGGTATAACACAAATCACTGCTGCTACCACCAATAATAATAATGACAAGGGAAACAACAGGGGAAGCGAATACAGCCACTCAGCACCCGCCAACCGATACCCAGCCTGACCCATCAGTGATCTAACTCTTCCGTGTGACTGCCAGTTTATATACTGGGCATGACGTGCTGTGGTATGGATTATCTCTTTGGTTACTTTGGGTCAGGCGTCCTGTCTCTGCTTCCTCCCAGCTTCCCCTCCTCCCTGGCAGAGCATGAGACTCAGAAAGTCCTTGGTCAGACTAAACATTTTAAGCAGCAGCTAAAAACATTGGTGTTACCAGTGCTGTTCCCAGACTGAAAGTCAAAAACACAGCACTGTACCAGCTACTAAGAAAGAGAAAAATGACTGCTACTGCTGAACCCAGGACAGAGTGAATGCAAAATTTTTGCAAATGTTATGCAGAAATATGCTAACTATACCTTTGTGGCATACAATATACATGATCAAAACTCAAAAACCATTTTTCCCTACGCGCACTAACCCTGACATACTTCTTGGACTCCCTTATTCTTAACCCCTGCCTTCGGAGGAAAATTATTGTGTTCCTGTGTTATGAATGGAAATATATTGCTACTTCTCAGACCCTTCTTTTTCAAGCGCCACATAGGTTGGACCCTGAGTTGGAAACACTACCTTAAGGTTTTAGCATACACTAAAACAATTAAGCAATATTATATAAACATATAATACTATATATAGAAAGAGAAATAATATTTTTTGATTTCACTTTTGACATTGTTCCTGTGATAAAAAAGTAAAGCTGCTCTGTTTGATAGCTCTTCTATTCATACTTACTTCATACTAGATCCTACACCATCTAAGGTAGGTTCCCTATAACTCACACTGGGGTGCATCTAATATTATACTTTGCCCATTCCTTTTGATGGACTATTAACTTCTGTGTTGATAGATGACATATATATTATTAATTCCTGCTGGCTCATTTACCGTATCTCCTGCTGACACAAAATATCATTGTGTATGTTGATTTCTTTTGTAAATTTGTCACCTGTCTAATAAGTCTTGCGTCATTAGCTCCTCATGTAGCTAAAACATTCATTGTTTATTTCTTCACAGATAGGTTTGTATAGAAGCAATGAAGGCTTTGATTTTATCCTGAGAGACAAACTATACCAGTATAATCCATGCCCCCAAGCATAATACGCATATAAAGGACACTACAGAAAAAATGTAAAATTTCACACTGCAAAATGCAAGAAAGGAATACATGGCTCACAGTAGGTGGATTTTTATTTCTTTGGAATCTTTTAAATTATGAAGTCAACTTAACAAAGACATATTACCATTAAAGTCTCCAGGCCAGAATAAGTTTGTTTGCCAGGCTGTAGTATGAAACACCTACAATTTCAAGACAAAAATCAGAAGAATACAGATGTGTTTAAAACACAGGCATCAAAACTGTTTGGTCTGATTAAAGCTGATTATAAAATGGGAAGTGTGTTTGCAGGACATCAAGCTTACATAAGTCTCAATTTCTGGTTTTTTTTTAAACATTGGGAGATTAAAAGCTTCGATAATCCTACAAATGCTACAAATGATTAACTTTTATGTGCTAGCCAAATGATCGTTGAATTCATCTATGGTAGTACAAACAAAAGACATTTTATTCCACACAACCTTTATAGGCTTTGAAATGGAAATTTAAAGGCTACTGATCATCAGCAGTAGATCAAAAAGATGCTCTTCTTGTTTGTTTTATGTAATTAGTTAGAATGAAGATTTATTGGAGAAAATTATTCTCTCTTTTTTCTATCTTGTTATAAAATTCACAAAATATGCAAAAGTCAAAACAAAACTAGCATGCATATCAGTACAGTTTACACTCTGTCCTAGTAAAACTAATTGACCAATTCTTAAATGCCCTTGATTTTGGCTTTATGTGCTAGAATAAGACTTTATTTCTAATTTCCTGGTGATTTGAAAGGAGGAGCAAAAGTCTTAACTAAGAATTTTGTCTGAGCACAGCGTGAATGCAGAAATGTTTTTCTTTTATCCTTTCAGAAGCTTGGATAAACTGAGTCGTCTAAAAATGTCTTCTTTTAAACACATACCACATATTTTCCCCACTTGTTTTTAAGCAATTCAGCAAGTGCACTTATTTAAAGAACAATTTTATTTTTATTGTTTATATTTATCACACACAAATGTTTCTAAACAAATATTCACAAAGTTTGATGCACTGTGCAGCTGGAATGCAAATGATTGGCACTAAGTATTTCAGATCTGCTGTTTTGTTCCTGTCACCACATTTGCATGATTATTTTAAGGTACTGTCTTAGGACTACTGCAATGCTGCTGTTTAAATGAAAAGATGAAGTAAAAGAAAGGAACGTTTGTAATGTAAACACGAGAAGGAATACAAATTAATCCACACTTTATTAAGTGGCTGTGTCATCAACATTATTTTAGATCATATTTTTGTCCAATTTTTTTCACTTATCTAGCATTTTCATTTTTTTTCCCTTCTGTGTGCATAGGGATGCCTGAGCCCGAACTGCTTGGCCTAATGGTGTGATCTGATGCAATTAACTGTTATTTCTTTCATGCTATGCTCCTTTTTTAATTTAAAGTTATTGGGGTATATCACTGTTAGCTGGCTCTCATATAAATCAGTATGCTCTGGTTTTGTAGACATGAGCTAGGATAAATAAAAGCAGTAAAGAATTAAGTTTTGACAAATGAGTGTCTCTTCCAAGAAGGCAGAGAAATTTCTTAGCAAATTATACAGAGAGATAAACAGTTGCACGGTTCAAGAGCACAATTTATTTAGAATTAGAGGTAATTTTGATGAAATTATAGGTAGTAAGAATAAACTTTTTATGTAGACAAAATCTCAAAATATAAATTAAATAAGAAGTCATCAATAGTATAGCTGTTCCATTATTTACTGCTCTTTTCCTGATTTCCATCACCCCTGCTGATTTGCTAGATACTTCCACAACCTAGAAATCAGACTCCTGAGTTGCTCTCTTTGTCCATGTTTCCTGTCCAAATACGTTATAAAAGGTAGAGCGTATGCAGAAGTGACTGATATTCCCGCCTCTCAATGCTCCCAAGTGATGTGTTTCGTAGAACATGTGAATTTGACCTCTTCTTCTTCAGTACTAACTTACCAGTACTAATAGGAGATTGAGCACAATTTTCCCTGTGATACCAAATAGCTTATAGGAGAACATGCTGAGCAAGTAGACTATAAGGTCTAAATCTGTGTCTGTCTTACCTCTTGTCCACTTCAAAACTTTTACTGTGTTACAGAAGACAGCAAAATTTCTTGCATTTTTTTGTAATACATTAACTGAGGTCACATAAGGTTACATCTGGAAACACAACCTAGTTCAGTGCAACAGCTCCAAGTATCACTCAGGCACTGTGCCTGTCAGAATTAATGTTCTAAACTGATGTCTGTTGCTGTCTCATCTGGTTTAATCAGGAGATGATATTCCCCTCTCATAAATCTTCCATGCCATCAGGCAAAAAAAGTTTTCTAAACCCCTGGCAAAGCACATGTGTTGCTGCTAGATAATAACAGTCCTTTAATCTGTGTAATTGAGCTTTGTATGTTGAGGGAGCATTCTTTTGCAGTGCTATTTGCATACTTCTTTTGTTGTTGGTTCTTCTTCCCAACCAAATCCTCCAGCAGGTGGGTTATGCATCTCATACAGAGAAACCACTTTTAAGATAAACTCCCCATTTAAAACAAAATTATGCTATCTGTGTCATAATGTGATACAAGACACTAGTACAGGTATTTTGGCACATTTCAGTTGGTACTGACAGACACAAGTATTAAAAACTACAGCTCTCTGAGAAATGATTCAGATGCCTGATATGGCAGAATGGGAGGTGAAATCCAGAAGCACTCCTGTAGCCCAAGAACCACTTCCTGCTTGAAACACCAGATGTTTCTGACTTGAGCAATGCAAGTAGTTCAGACCTATAGCATGTCTAACCTTCACTTTGGTCTGGATATTAGTCAGTCTTCACTGAAGTTTATTATTTATGCACGGATGTTTAGATGCCGTTAATGGCTAGGCCAAAGGCTATACAAGCAATCTGGGGTATAACACCTTGAACCTAGATTGCCCACAGGCAGGGCTGTAATCCCACTTGGCAGGTTTTCCTGGTGATAAAAGTGCCAGTGGAGAGCTGACGGTCTTTAACATTTGATGGCCCTATAAAATTTCAGCGCAGATTCTGGCTGAAAGAGCACACAAATTATGTAACAGAATGAGAAAGATTACAACCATTATTTAGCTACTGAAGATGAGGGAGCAATAGGAAAAGCAATTTCAGTTAAGCCCTAAATTAAGCAAAAAGGAACCAAAACCTCAAATGTGTATACATAAGAGGCAGAAGATCTGTTTCTGTCTGCATTCAGTCATGACTGAATACATTTAAAAAAAAAATAAAATCCACGTTTTGTGGGATGGGAATGGATGTTATATTGACGTGGCTACTCTGCCAGAGAATATATTGTAGAATTTGTGCTGTATATCTAGCTGCCTGGAGATGTATTCTTTAATTCAGCAATGAGCTGGGGCTAGACTTTGCATGATAAATGCTATGGTAACTGATCCGTGTTGTGTGGAATATCTTTGTAGATTAAAGTGCTTTGATTCATGCATTGCAGCTCCTGCAAATGGATGCTAACAAAGATACACGTAATCAACAAAGATACACATAATCAACATTTCACATATATGAAACATTTATATTCATTGGCACATGTGCATATAATTACATGCATAAACATGCACGCATATAAGACACGAGCATATCTTCAGAATATTCAGAGAAGGGATGCTGATTTTTGTGCTGTTCTGTAGATTTTAGACAAACTTCTGTTATTTTGATATATGCTAGTACAAAGATTAAGAGTATGGAACATAGCATTGGAAGTAAAAGAACATGGCTCTCCATGTAAATCATTCCAGATTAAATATTTCTGTTCAGTTATTCAATATATGCTTAGTCTGTTTAACTATTGTGTTACTCTAATTACAAATTACTTTTTAACATAGCTTCTGTAGATAGTTAAAAATAATTATGTTATATATGTTATATTTGTTAATATGTTACAATTGTTACACCTGACTTACTAAGACAAAGTATGTTTTTCATAATAAAACATTAGCAGATGGCAATGTGGTAAATAAAATCTCACATGAGTAACGTTACAGAATTCTCATTTTTTGTAACATACCGTCACTCCAAGAAAGAGCAGAGAACATATGCCCCTGCCATTGCATTCCGAAAACACCTTCCCAGTGGAGAAGGGGTATGGGAAAGAAAATGAAAAGAAAAAAAATATATTCTACAACAGTATTTCCTGTACCATCAAATTTTTGTTCTTTTTTAGGGGTATTGTGTGTGTGTGTGCGTGTGCTTGAGGGTGGTGGTAAATGGTAGAACAAATGCATTTATTTATAGAGACTTGATGTCTTTTTGCACTCAGGGAGCCCTTCTGCATAAATGCCTAACTGCCCCTTCTTAAAAAGTGAAACTGCAATCCAAAAAGCTGACGTGGAAAGGTGGAAGGCTGGTGGAGAATGTTCATATGCAGCTGTTGGACAGCTTGGAGGAACTACTTCTGGGTCCAGAAAGCTCTTCCAGAGAATTTTGCTGCCAAGAGGAAATCAGTGTCTGGATCTTGATTTAAACAATGTAAAAATAGGAGCAGTGATGACTTGGAGTCCTTGTTTGTGAAGTTTAGCAACACCAGTGTGCCAGGGGTGGATCCAGTCCCACATCAGCAACAACTCCCAAGGAAAGGCGTGGTTGCTGCAGGGCTCAGGTTCAGGAAAGGTGGGGTGAAATTGTGATGCTCCATGCTGTAGTGCCTGAAACCCAGGTGCCTTGTCCAGACTTCACGTGCTAAAGTTTCCTTGGTGTTAAATGGAGGAGAGTCAGGTTCCTCTGCCAGGATTCACAGCAAACAGTAAACTCGCTGCTAGAACACTTAAACTATCTAAGAGGGAATGCCAGTGTTTCCAAGAGTATGGTTTTATGATTACTTTGTTCTAGCGTACATCTGTGCAGTTGTTAACAGAAGCAATTCTCTTTTTGTTCATGTCCTTCAAAGGTTGCTCAAACCTTTTTCTTTGCAGAAGCACAAGTAAGTGTATGACCTGTGGAAGGAATTGATTCAGATGGAAGCAAACATTTTTTGTGTGTGTGTGGTGGATTCATGAAATGAAGTCATGGCTCCTCTTGAGGTAATGAGCAGCTGAGGACACTGGTGATGAAAGCAAGATTATCCCCATCTGTCCAGTGGAAATTGTATTTTTTCTAAATAGCCTTATCATCTTCAATACTCAGCTCAGCAAAGAAATAAACTAATCGTTCAGGATGAAATTCACACCTTGCCTAACTTTATCCAACTGAAAGTAAGACAGTTGATCCAAGCTAATCTTCTGTGCTAATCATCTTCACTTACAGTCACTGATGGAAAAAAAAAAAACCCCTTGCAGATAGTGTTTCATTCTTTTTCTCCTATATTTCAGAATGGGATGAATTGACAGGTGGAGGTGCATGTAGCAAGGGATTATTTAACTCAGATTAAAGCCATTTTAAGAGTGCAAGTCCAACTACAGTATATTCAAAATCCACATACATTCAGCCATTTTAAGCCAAATAATAGTAGCAGCTAAAAAAAGGTGAGCCAGTCATATAAATACCCGCAGGCTCAGGAGAACAAATACAGTAGCTTCTGAAATCCTGCAGCAATTCTTTTGGCATTTGAGCCAACTAGGGAAAAGCTACCACAGCTATGCTTATGCCCGTAGGTGTCACACTCCTGATTGCAATACAGGTATATCCCAAGAATATGACTGTACTGCATGTGGCAAAGCAAGTTCTAGAAGCCTGAAATGATACCTATAATGCTTCAAAAGAAGTCCAAGAAGGAAAGTTAGATTGGATACGTAGCTCACACTGCTGAAGGAAGTATGACACATAAGCTTGCAGATGCCAGGGATTTAAAAGCTTTTTGCTGGCCTAGCTTCACAAATCATGCCCTCAATTATAGGCCTTTGTGTAATACTTTCAGGTGTGAAACAGATAACCCTTTGAGAAGTGCAGTTAGTTCAAGAGAGCTCTATATACACTGCCTACTCAGTGAATTGGAAAATGGCAAAATGCTCCTGCATATGAACAACAAATATAAGCAGAAAAATATTTATTTTGTTGCTTTAGTGAAGTGTGTACCCAGTTAATTGTATAGACTTTGGATATGTGCAAGATATTTTGTGGTAAGTGTATATTTTATTCTTAAAATAGAAAGAAAAATCTCAATTGGAACTATGTTTGGCTCTCACACTGTGGAAATACCTTGAGGTAACAAAAGCAGTGGAAAAAATCAATTTGTTGTGGCTTCTACAGCTTTATGAAAGCTTTTCTCCTTTTGCTTCATTTAAACTGTCTCAAACTGAAATATGGGAGCCAGTTCACTACAAGTGGTCAACAGCTTTTCTGTTTGCTTATGTTATTTACCACAGGAATACAATAAAAGTTCATGACCTACCTGTCATAAATCTAGCTTGCTAAAATGTTACATGTGTTTTCAACTTGGAAAGTTGCTGTTTGAGCTAATAATAGGTTTCTTCAGCTGAAATAAAGATGTGGACTGGAACAAATTGACTATCTGAGTAAAAATCTCAACTTTCTCCTATGTGTGGCTGTTTCACAAGCATAATAAAGTACCAGAGTGTTAATACTAAATGTATTGGGATGGATTTGGCTTTTCTTTTGGATCAGGGAATATCTGTTCATTTCCATGGCTTGACACAGACCTTGAAGTCTCTTCAGACATTTTCTTCATGCTTACTTGGAATCCTTTGAACTCCCTGTAAACCTGTTTTTCTGAGCCTGATGTGACCTGCTCAGGAAAAAAAACAACAGTGAAGCAATAGCCTTATATGAGAGAATGCTTTGTTACATGACCCTCTGTTTGCAAGCCTAGATCTGAAAGACATCAAGTTTATACAGCTATTTAAAATACCTTAAAATTTTAGTTGAATCTTTGACAACTGCGTTCTTAGTGCCATGTACTGTAATTTTCACATTTCTTTATATGGAACATTAATAATAGACTGTTAAATTAAACATATTATAATCAGTGCATTGTAATCATTATACCTCCATACATATTTACATGCAGTAATTAAATTCTGCTTTATGTTTGTTAGTTTATTTTTTATGGGAGCAACAGTACCTCATAAAAATTCATGTTAACTTTCAATGACTTTATTGAAAGGAATGACTTTATTCCAAAATGAATTTGGTGTACAATTTCCTTTGATGCAGCTTTATTGAGCCTGTCGGACTTAAAATCGGATTAACTTTAGCTTACTTCTGAAGGTGTAAAGTATCCCTTGGTAATGGAGACAATATATTCTGTTATGGAAAAAATTTGAGTCTACCATGAAAAACTTCTTGCTTCTGCTTCAAATTTTAGTATCATCTGATGCAGGAGGATGATAGCTTCTGGCATCCACTCTTTGTGCCAAATTAGAAGAATTAGACTGAATTGTGAATTCCGAAAAAAAACAACCAAATACCCAAAGCAAAACAAAACCAAAACCAAGCAAAAACCAAATGAAAAAAAAAAAAAAACAAAAACCAAAAACCCCACAAAAAATATTAAAAACTCTTGCCTTAGTTTCATCAAGGCATTTTATAATTATTTTTGCATCTGAGAACACATTAAATACAGTCTTTTACAAAGATAAACAGGAGTAGAATATAAAGATTTTAAATATTCATAGTGATGATGAACCTATTTCCTCATTTTGAATTTTTACCTTCAGTAAACCTTGAGACAAAATATTGTGTTAAGACTAGGGATCCAAGAATACATAAGGACCTCATATATTGCTGAGCTGGACCTTGGAAACCAAATGAGTAGCAGAGCTCTTTGCCAGATGGCATAATGGGGATCAACATTCACATTTGCAGAAGTCATGCAGTTTCCATCCCCTTGTAGAATGGTTCCAAAAGCCTGCATGTACAAAATATTTCCCAGTTAACTTGGAAAACTAGAGAACAAGCAAATGAGAACCCTGACCTGCCCAATTTTCCCACAGAAGAAAAGACAGATTTTCATCCACCAGTCCCTGTAATCTGAAACACACTTTTTCATCAAGAAAACTCAGGTCCTAGTTAGGTTTTATTTTTTTCTGTTGTTCCCAGAGACCATTTATTCAAAAATTTCCTAGATGAGAATCCAATTGAAGACTCCTATAGCTATAAGGACAGCAGTATTAATCATAGACCCCCTTCTTAAAGAATGGCAACTCAGCCAGAGAAACCATGATCAGCACCTGTGAATGGCAGTTGCTGCTTTTTATAACACATTTGACATTATTTATCAACAAACAAAGGTAGTTCTATTTAGGATGGTTGTGTTTCTACGGCTATCTGGTGATGACATAGGATGCAATTAAGAAAACATGTCTTAAGGGAAGATTTTCTATACTTACTGTAAATATTCATAACCTGTAATTCCATCTTTAAGCCCAGTGTCTTAAACAGTTTTCCATTGTTTCAATCTGTACCTGAACGCTATTTTCCTGTTGTTATAAATTCTATTTAATTATTAATCCCAAGAAAAACTGATAACCGCTAGACAACCATAATGCAATCCTTTCATCTCCAGATAGTGTAGTAATATGCCACTCCTGAAAATCTTTCTTTAATCCTTTCTTCTTTTAGAATACAGAGCCATGAAGATTTATCACAGCTCCATAGATTTCAAAGAAGACTAAGGCTTTGTGATGTCAATCCATAGGACCGTAAAGATGCTACTTTGTCAGAGCTATATTGTACTTCTAAAGTGGAATGGGGAAATTGATTTGCAGTAAAATATATCTTATTACAAATTACCATATCAGGCAAGCAAAGTCATCGTTCTACATTTTTTTTTTATTTCAGATTTTTAATCACTGAATTATTTTCAATATTGTAAGTTAAGTATTTCATAGTTTTATATTCATGCAGCTAAGGTATAATACCTTTTCTCCCTGGATTTCCATTTTAGGTGTATATTTCTTTACAAAATATATTTGCAGCCAGTTGTAACTGTTCAATTAAGTAATTCGTTTTTGGTTCAAGAATATAATTTTGAAAAAAACAAGTCCCTAATGCTTTATCATGCTAATTTATATGAACAACATATTTTTTGTCACTTTTATTTCCAAATATTATCGTGACTGGTTTTTGACTCTTCCACAGATACATGGATGTGGAGTAATGATGGAAAAATCCAGGTCTGTCTGTACTCATCACATAAAAGCATTCTTTCAAAGCTGTTTCCTATCCCTTAGTCAATAATTACTATTTTGCATTTTCACATTTACTTGTGTGCAATAAAAATACATCTCTGAAAAAAACCCACCCCAAAACAACTAGAAAACACATCAATAGTACATTGCATGCCAAACATACTTTCACATATAACTGAAATAAAAGAAATCAAGTGTCTGCACCTGAGGAAAGACTGGCCACTTAAATAAGCTTAGGTGAGGCGTAAGCTCTCTTCAAAGATGAGTAATTTGCCTAGGCTGACTAAGCTCCCGTAATGTCAGGTAACATGAAGATTGTTCTTTGGAATTCCCTATGTGATCCATGAAACAACAGATCCCTGTAACAACAACAGCAGAATTATCTGGCTCTGCTGTTGATACAAATAAATTTATTGCCGCTTAGACAAGGCTTACAGAAATATTCCAATACCTTCAAGCTGCAGATTTCTTAAAAAAAAAAAAAAATCAACCCGCAGACAACAAAACCAGATAGTATCTCTTTTTCTTCTCAGCTTGGGAAGTCTCTCCCTCTCCCTGTCTTTCCCTTTCTCTGCAAGACCGCCTTGTTCATACAGTTCCGATGCAGTGGAGCATGGCATCATGAGGTGCTTATTCCTGAATTTAAATGGAGTGTAACGATAGCGATCCTCTGCAAAAATAAGAACAAGGTCCCGATCAGGCTTGGGCCACCTTCAATGTCATCAGAAGGTGAATTAAGAGAATTTGACAATTCCATGTTCAGCTTCATTACGGATCTTCCCAGTTGCAGCTGCTGTGACCAGCTGGGTATCGTGCAGTGTTCCACACAAGCATATACGCATAGACATATACATAGACACAGACGCACGTACAACTTCCTTGCATGCTGAAGCAAACTCCTCCCACGCTCCATTCGTGGTGCACATCTAAATGGCTGTTTTATACATATTAACCCTGTGAAACGCTGTAGGACTTTGCTATTCACCTCCCAGATAATAAACTATCCGTTTGCAAGCCTGTCACACAGTTCACAGATCAAAGAATCAAGGTGTCACCAGCCTTCTTTAGTATAGATATCACTGCTTCTTTACTGCCTAGTTATGCTTGCACAGCCCTTAGACATTTTTTGTCTCGAGGTTACTTACCCCATTCAAGTACTCTATTTTCCTTTTCACTGCATCTGTGCCACAGGCTGGCTGAAAAAACATTGCACAAAAATTGCAACAGTGCCCTCCTCCTCCTCTATTATTTACCTAATTTTCTTCCCATCCTGCCTCTCTTGCTTTTAAACATAGTCAGTTTTCCAGTAAAAAAAGAAAGGGGGG
>JANRGW010004432.1:0-39404 GCA_024733675.1 Psilopsiagon aymara | reverse complement strand
TGTTGTTTGGTGGTTTTTGCCTTACTTTTTTAGGCAGCTAACCTTCCCAAGTGCTGGCACGAACTGTCAAAAACATACTCATTTGAAACATGGAGACCAAGTAGTATTTTTGGGTTAGGAGTAAAGGCAGAAATAAAACTTAATGCAGAAGCCTGAATCTATTAGAAGTTAGTTGGGGCGTTAGGTTTCTTTTTATAATACTGTCAACTTTGTGGATTGATGGCATGGAAACTTTTTTGTCTAAGGAGTAAAAAGATGTCATGACCAGTTGTTCCTCAGAGGTAGGAAGAAGATGCACCTGACACTGACAATTCATGAGATCATTCGCTGCAAACTCTGGGCTCGATCTGAATACGTGTGCTTTGAGATGGGGGTAAAGTTGCAGCAATGCTTGATGGTTCGGGAGGAAAGAGATTCTGACTTGTGGTTGGGATTCGATGTTTATTTTAGAGCTCTTCAAGAGCATGAGAGTGTTTGGAAGGTACTTTAATAGCAAGGGAGGCTGTCATATATACATGATAAAATGTACTTTATTATATGCTTTTGCAATTCACCAAATGGATAACCCTACGTTAAGTGTAGAATTTATAGACAGAAAAGCACTGCAAGAATATAGCTCAATATTCAGCAGTATACCATCTATATGAGTATACCATCTATGAGAGGCAATGAAAACAGGTCTCACTGCTCGGAATTGCATTCATTCATAGTTCATCACCAGCAATTGCAAAAGTAACTTTTACTAAAATATTCTGATTTTTTTTCCATATTAGAATATAAGGCCTCCTAAAGTTTTATGTTGCTTTCATGGTTTTGGAGTTTTCCATTCTGTCTTCAGTAAACTTGCAAGGAGTTGCAAGTCCTCCTGCATTTTTTCCTTCACCAAAGAGGAGGTGTTGTGCTCTCACTGTGTTAACCTTTCCAACATCCCTCTGTGATATTCATGTGTGAATACAGCCTCAGTCTGCAGGGACATTGTCCCCATGGAGCTCCAGGAAAATGTTGTAAGAACTTGGACTAAAGCTCTTGAGTCCCTTGTAAAGCTCATGCTCAGGGAGGTAGATGGTGCTTTTCTATGTGGTGGCAGGCTTTTGGGGCGAGTCGAGAAGTGCTGGTCACATGAGAAGTGTTTTGACGAGAATCAGCTGCAGTTAAACAAGTCTCTGAGGATATAACTGTTGTGTTTCTGAATGAAGAATGATCAAATAAAAGCTTATTGTGAGGTCTTAATTCAGTCCGTGTCAAAGCATCCTCTGACTTCGCTGAGGTCAGATTACATTTCAAGTATTCAAAAGCTGTCTGAAAATCCCTATCCTTTTTATATCTTTTTTAAAGTAAATTGTGAACAATAAATGCATTTCTGTCACCATATCAATATAAATTAGAGATTAAAAACACGAATAGCTTTTCCATTATATGTTAATATTTAACTAAGTCCACAGATTTTTCTATATATAATAAATGAAAGGTGTTCACTGAAAAATTCAACTCAGGATCTTTGTAGTTACTGTAAATTTTCTATGCTGTATTTAATATTGGAAGACAACTCCTGAAATCATTTTAAGCAGCATCTGAATTTTGCCATGTCCTTTAAATATTTGCAGTGATGTAAGGGACTAACATTTCACTGCTTCAAAGACCCAGAACAACAAAGGGGAAACAAACAGTACCTACCACAGGAGAGCAAATGCCATCTGCTGTATTTAGACCTAAGTGTCAAAAAGTCATCCAGGTAGAACAGCCTTCTTTCTCCTCTTGGTCTGCAGCAGTAAAAACACATGAAACCTTCTGCACAGCGTAGCAGCTGGACCTTCTCAGCTACGAAGATGCTGAAGCGCATTATCTTCTGGTTCTTCCTTCCTGACTTTGAATGATGGGAAGAAATATATTTATTCAAAATTGAAGTGTTGCTTTTCTTGTTTAGTTTTTCTGTTGGAGTTTATCCTGTGAATTTACAGCTTGTGACAGTGTCTTAAAGATGCTGTTAACTTACCCATTTGCAGATCAGACTCTTGTTCTGACTACCCCTTTGCACAGAAGTTTATTGGGCTGATTTATTTTAGAGAGAAGAGGTATTTAGTACTTCTAAACAATGGGAATACCAAAGATTGGGTTTTATTTGCTGGTTGTGCAAATAAAGGGGGAGCATATTATGATTCTATATGCAGCCTGGTGTATTAGGTCACTTTTGTAACCAGTGCTGGCTGGGGAAGGCCATGGCAGAAGGGTGGTCCACAACTCTCCCTGGGGGAAAATGGTGAGTTCTGGGGTCACCTAAGCTACCTTTTCTCTTCTATACAGTCCTTAATATTATTTGGTTGGTTTTTTGGCAGTATTTGCCTAATTTCTGGTTTAAAGTTTTAATTGTAACTAATGGAAGCTTTTTCCTCCTGTTGGTAAGAGGAAAATGTGCATTTTTAACAGTGTGCCCATTTATCTCTGCAGCTCTTGCCTGGGGTGTGTGTGTATGTGGATATTCTTTTTCAGATATGAATTATATTTTCTGTCTGGAGATCATAAGTTTCTTTGAAAGCGAAACAAAATGATTAAACTGAAGTCAACTACATTATTTGAAGCTGCTGTATGTGTTTATCCTCATAGTGCTTAATCCTTGACTTTGCCTCAGGCTACTAACCCTGGCTGGTTATTAATTCCTTATAAATGCCCTGAGCCAATGTTGCTGCTGTTATAACTTGTTTGGGGCTGAAATTAAGTTGACGTTTTTCTTAGCTGCAGCATCTTCTGGCTGTAATGTCACAGGATCAATTGGTTACAGCAGTGCTGCTATTTCACCATGTGCCTCGAAACATTCATTTCTCGTACAGCATCTGTTTAGACTTCTCAAGTTAACGTTTAGTCTACCAGGGACATAACCTATTTTAATGAACGGATGTCAGATCCTTTGGAAAGACTCTCGCTGTACAGATCCAAAGTGACCTATTATGAAGAAGCCTGTGTTTGGACTACATGAAATAAAAAGAAACCCATCGGCAAGGTTGGAAACTTAGGTCATTATGCTGTAGGAAGAGGAAAATTGTGAAATTGGGATGAAATACAATACCATTTGAAATGTTATAAACGTCTTTCTGTATACATTTTGGGGCTGATTTCGTAAACTACTTTAAAAACCTTGGCCCAGCATGCTTTTGGCTGAGATATTCCTCCCCTGAATGTGCAGACGAGCTTTGCCGAGGCTGGAGTTTAGACTTCTCTGATTTAATAGAAGCCTTTTTATAAACACCAAATAACATGCTGTAAAATTACAGATTAGCTTCAGGAGCAGCAAAACAGCTTGGCAAATGATCTCCCAGCGCTAAAGCCATTCCCCTCCTCATCAGCTGGCACGAGCAGCGCGGTAGCCAGCGCAGTGCAGACGATTTGTGCTGCCGGACACCCAGCTTGACTCCGACTGACTCAGCGGTGATTGGGGGACGTGTCAGAGGAAGGATGAGTCTGAAGGATGTGACGGTGCATGGAGGCTCTTTGCTCTTCTGTGCCCAGCACTCAGGCGAGCTGACGTCCTAGGAAATTCCCGCTGCCATGGGAAGCCTGCAGACCAGCGTGCGGCTCTGTGAAAGCCCTGCGAAGGAGAAGGAACAGAGTGTGTTTGCCAAAAAGCCTTCATCTCTCTGCCATGCTGGTAGAAAAGTACACTGTTTTTTGGTGTTAAACGTACTCTGTTTCCATGGGCTCTCGAAGACCTGCTCTAGTTTTTCAGGATAAGGTAAAACGTCTTTAAAAGTGGGGGCATCTTCTTAAACACCTTCAAACTCCGAAACATATTCCTTTTATCCTCACCCAAAGATTTTCGTTAAAAAGCGTGTCTTGTCCTCAGGTTTCTAGTTCAGAAATGAGCGCCTTCAAAGCCCACTGCAGAAATGAAATCCCAGATCACTTCTGCTGTCTTCCAGGAACCCATGCCCAGCAGACTCCTTGGAAGAAAAATCACTCACTTAAAATACAGCAGCAGAAGGAGCCTATCCATTGCCACCAACAGTATTCAAGAAGCTGCTTCTCCCTTAGTCACAGAATTCCAAAGTATGCAGTACTTTGAAGTGTTGGTATGTCCAGCTACCAGAGCATCTTCCAGCTCCTGTTACAGACTGGGCAGATAGCTTGCTTTCTAATCCTCATGCCAGGGACAGCACAGAATGTTGTTTCAACCCATCTTCGTGTCAATCTACGAAGAAGACTTAAATATTTGAATAATATAATGAAAACTTTTAGTGGATGCATTGCATTTACTGAGTTTCATTGGCCTATTTGTGTCTTGTTCTATTTGTATCGCATCATCATAAAGCTTCCTCTGTTCTCATAGTGCCAGAAATGTTTCAAATTACCATTTAAATGGTAGAGTTAATCATTACAGATAATTAAAGCAAGGCTGTGTGAAGAATGCTGAAATTCTGCAAATATTAAGCCAAGAAATTGTTTTATGCAAGATTACTGTAATGAATATAATATGAAATAATTTCATCCATGCTAAGCAACATTATTAACTGTAACTCAAATTTGGTATCTCACCATTTTTCCTGCGATGACACTTGTGGGAGACAGAGTTAATATGGTCAGTGGTCTGTAATTAAGAAGCAAGTGGCCCCATAGTGTGGGACTTCCCAAGCAACTACTTTTGAGTCAGTGAATATAACTTACACTTCTACGTTTGTTTTCAACATATTATTTATAATGGTGTTTAACAGCAGTATAATAGCTACTGGAGTCAAAGTGTGAGATGCATAATGCTAGTGGCATGTAAAGCGCTTTGGAAATTAAATGGAGTCATCCAACTACCTTTTCTGCAGGGGAAAGGAGCAGAGGGTCTCCTTTCCTAGCTACGTTAATTTTCCTTAGACCTGAGCAAGTTACTACATTCGATGGGAGAGGAAGGGGCTAGACTGGATCTGTAATACCTCCTGAAACTCCTGTTAGCCCCGCACACTGCGTGGAGCTGCTTCTGCCACTGCTGTTCTGCAGCCCTCTTTCGGACGGTGGTGATCCCAAAGCAAATTACGTTGGGAAAGCCTGGATCTGTGCGACACAGACTTTAAAAGCAATGGAGAAGCTAATTCGGATAAGTGTTATTTCTGATACATTAAAACCTGCAGATTAAATGCTGAAAATGAAAGATCTTCATCCTGAGAAGGTGGAACAGATTCAGTTTCAGTGTTGAACTTGGTTCTTCTGGCTGCACGGAGAAATCTGTGCCGATTTCCAGGGTTCAGCAGAAGCGGGCTCGGCGTCCAGGCAGTCTGGAGTTTGACTCGAGCTCCGCCGATCTTTCAGCAGAGCTCCCCGCTGCAGATCGAGCTCGGACTGCCTGCGCTGTGCAGCAGCCCCTGACACAGGAGAGGAGCAGCGAAGGGTTAAGAAGCAGAAGCGGTTGATCAGAAGAGCTGAAATTCTCGTAGCGCTCCTTGTGCTTTCGGAGCCACGTTCACAGCCCGAACACCGGGAGAAGGCAGGGAGCTGCTGGCAGGGAGACAGCAAATCACAGCTTCCCAGTGTGACCCAGCTCCGCACGGCGGGGGGAGGCTGGGGCGAGGGGGGGCAGCAGGCGGACGTTGCATGAAAGATCTGCTAGTCAGGGGCACAAATAGTGAGTCATTTTAGTCCTGTGTCCCGTCCCCCCCCCCCCCCCCCCCCCCCNNNTCTGCTCCGTTGTTTCATTCACAGCCCCGGAGGCGCAATCGCATTGTTTCAAGAGGAATTCTGCTCTGGAAAACGTCCCCTTTCTTACTGGCGCTGCCAAAGATTATTGAAAGGCTGTATCTGCTGACTCCAGTGACAATTTCTATTAAGGTTTCCATAACCAATTTCTATGGTGATGCATGAACAAAAAAGAACCCAGCTTGACTTGCAGCTCCAGAGCTATTTTTACTAAGCTGGCTTTTTAAAGACAAAAGAAAACATTTTCTGTCTAAACTGCGCATATTTGACACTGAAGGGCAGTGAGAGAGAATACAACCAGGATTCTTGATGTTTATGCATGCAGTTGCTTGTGGAGCAAATTAAATGATTTAATGACCTGATGTCTTCGTCTTCTCTCTTCCCTATATGAAATACAACCCTCTTCACCCCTTTTTGTGCCTCACAGCCCATCCCTTCACCCAGAAATGATCCTTAAAGGATTTTGTGTGGGAAATCCTCACCTTCCCTTACCCTTGCCAGGTGCAGCAATTGGAATCCCTGAAATGAGATTCAGGGGCGTCGTGTGACTGCTGCTCCCATTGTGCAGATGGACATTTTTTCCCTTGCTAATCAATATCTAAGAACTAAGAGAAAGATTAAAAGGTACCATGTGCCTCAAAGCCTTCCCCCCTCCCCTCCCCTTATATTTGCTGAAAGAAAGAATGAAAGAAAATAATCCTGGAAACCATTTGGTCATGTAAATGCAGAGGGTTAGTACCTATTGATGCTCGGAGCTTCAGGTGGGCTGAGCCCTCCTCCTCCTCCTTGGAGAGGGAGGGAGGGGGAAGGAGAGGTGTGGATGTTTGTATCTGAAGGTGCTTTTCTCATGGTGCCCAAGATAAAGGGACTGACATTCTTGCAGTGCTCTAATGGGGGTGGAAGAGTAACTGGATCCTGAATTAGGTGGTTCACTAATGTGCTATTTTTTCCAGTCCAAGTAGTTCTGCCTAGCGCCTCGGGCTTCTGGAATGGTGTTTTTATGCCACTTAAGGTCTCAGATTTGTACTTTTCAAAGCCAAGAAGATGCTGGTTGTGTAATTCCTTCATCCTCACCCTGTGTTTTGGTAGACACAAGGTTCAGTCCAAGTGATGGTTTTGATTTTTGGGGTTACTTTTTTATTGAAATCAGCCTAATAGTGATACTCTGTGGTTATTTTTATTTAGATGGAAATAATTTAAAGCAGCGCGTAAAGTATTGAGATCCTGGTTGTTTTTTGTTTTTTTTTGTCGAGTTTACAGTCTTTTTTCCAATGTGGGCTGTGGTTTCATTACAGTAAGTTCCTGCTTTGGATGCAGGGACTTACGTCAGATTCACCAGCTGCTGCTCTCTCTACACAGGCAGCGTGCCAGTACCAAGGATTAGCTGGGTTACTGTTTGTCCCACCAGTTGTTTTTAAAATCTTTAACTGCAGAAACATCCTTGTGTGATGTCCCTGCAGCTCAGTGCCTGATGCCCTCCGTTCCATCCCCCCATCCGTTTTATTTTGATTGTGGTTTTGGTGTTCAGTTACTTGCTTTAGAAAATACTTCTGTAAATATGTATGTTTTGTTACAAGCTAGCGACCTTCCATGCAAAATCTTTCAGTGTGGTGGCTTTTTGGGAATGTGTTTCCTTTGCCCATCACAATGGCTGCACTATTCAGTTACTGTCATTAAAATGGTTACTAGAGGGGGTGAATGACTCGCTTTCTGATAATCCAGGAGGGGAACACAGCAGCAGTGAGCAGTGCTTACCTGAACCACAGTTTGTCGGTAAAATTACCTCTATCCATCCCACCAGGGCCATAGCTTGGAGACAGCAGCTTTGTGCAAGTCTTTCTCAGTCCATCAACTTCACTCATAAATTCAAACTGCAAATCTTAAACTGGCTCCTAGTTTAAGCTCGATCGCTATCATGCTGCTGCTGCTTGGCTGTACTACAACCAAGGCAGGCAGTGATTTGCTTTGCAGGGGCTGCCTGGAGTACAGGTGTATATCCCTGGAGGAGCCCAGGGCTGAGCCCCCAGGGGACAGAGAGCAGAGCTACACCCCTGTTATTGTTTGTGCACTATTTCTGTGCTCCCACGAGGGCATCTTGGGACATATCACGTGTTTCTTTCTACTAAGATGCTTCTGCAGTCTTCAGCTCTCCCCCTTGCCCAAGCTAATCGTGACAG
Organism: Psilopsiagon aymara; assembly: GCA_024733675.1. NCBI lineage: Eukaryota > Metazoa > Chordata > Aves > Psittaciformes > Psittacidae > Psilopsiagon > Psilopsiagon aymara. The sequence continues at coordinate 31,560 of JANRGW010004432.1, read as the reverse complement.
TTTTGGAGCAGGAATTTCCTTTAGGGCAAACAGCGGGAAAGTTATCGGGAGACTATGAACACTTTGATGCTTTTGCTGCTGCGTTCCTTGCAAAGATGACAGGTTTTAGCCCAAGTTTAAAAGAGAAATCTGAGCTGTAACCGCAGCCTGAACCAGAGCAGCCAGCTTGGGCTCACAGGATCTTTGTACTTGGAGCAAAGGGGATGGTGTGGGCCAAAACATACACAGGAGCTAAGGGGAATTGCGAGTCAAGTGAAGAGAGACTTTGGTGCTGTTTCTCTGCCCCAGGGCAGCTGCTTCCCTCCATGCTATGGGATTTAACTTCATTAACTGCACTGGGTCGATCCGAGACTGTGTTTAAAGATCTATAGAAGATTTATTCTGGAAAGGAGGAAGAACTTTCTGAGGCATACAAGATACATTCTGTGAGCCTCAAGAGTTCTCCAGCAGAAGCAAGAGAGTAGCTTTGCTATGGTTTCTCTCTTTCCCCCTAAATACCCTTCAGGCAGAACAGTGTGGGTCTTTCTCTCAAACACTGTTGTTTTCCCCCGATCACTCCAGGTGGGTACAGTCCTGATGAGCAGTGTGTGGGGCTGCACCATCTTCAGTTTCAATCTTTGTCCGCAGCCATGCGCGGTAGTGGGAAGTGTATCTGTTTATGCTATTGGGAATGAACAGGAGAAAGCTTTTGTTCAGGTCTTCCCTGGATGCTGCAGCTGTTGTCAGCACTTCAGAGTTGCAGGTGAGTCGTGTTCAGATCTGGGTCCTTGTTACAGGAGAGATGTTGAGGTGCTGGAGTGGGTCCGGAAAAGAGCAATGGACCTGGTGCGGGGCCTGGAGCACAGTGGGATGGGGAATGGCTGAGGGACCTGGTGGGGTTTGTTCTGGAGAAGAGAAGGCTCGGGAGGGACCTTATCACTCTCTACAGCTTACCTGAAAGGAGGTTGTAGTGAGGTGGGGTCAGTCTCTTCTCCCGGATAACAAGTGATGGGACAAGAGGAAATGGCCTCAAGCTGCACCAGGGGAGGTTTAGTTTGGATACTAGGAAAAAGTTCTTCACCAAGAGGGTGCTCAGGCTTTGGAACAGGCTGCCCAGGGCAGTGGTGGGATCACCGTCCCTGCAAGTGTTAAAAATACATGTAGATGAGACCCTCGGTGACACAGGTTAGGGGTGGCCTTGGCAGTGCTGGGGTGATGGTTGGACTGGATGAGCTTAAAGGTCTTTTTCAACCTGGTTGATTTTATGATTCTGTGAGAGTGCCCCAGCAGTGGATGGTTGAACCATTCGGTCCATGCTGTAGCATAGATTTACTGTGAGGGTGCTGAGGCGCTGGTGCACATTGCCCAGAGAAGCAGTGGCTGCCCCATCCCTGGCAGTGTTCAAGGCCAGGTTGGACAGGGCTTGGAGCAAACTGCTCTATTGGACTGCTTCCTTGGGGAATTCAGTGGAGGGATATGTCTGATTTGAGGTTTTTTTTAATGTTTTCTTAATATTAGTTTCACAAATAAGAAATTTAACATTCCTGTGCTCCCCTTGGTGGGTTCTCCTGGAGTTGACAAGCCCAAAGATTCCAGTGTTGGGTTGCTTTTCCAAATATCAGTAGTGTCTCTCTTAATATGGTAACACATAGGTTGTCAGTACTGTGAATTACAGGGTGAGAAAATGATTGCCTTTGTCACTTTGAGAGCTGAGACTTCCTTAGCAAGCATCGTACTCAGAAGATACTCTTTCCTTTGTCAAGTGCCATGTTTCATTTTGTAAATGACATCCAACTCGGATAGCCCATCTCTCATTGGCTTTCCCTTGAGATACAAAATCCTACAGTTTCCTGGAAGCATTTCATTGTCCCGTATACCGATACTAAAGACTGTATAAAGGATGTCCATTTAATTGTTGAATGGCACTAAAGTTTGTTCTGTGTTGAGGGGAGAAAACACACTTCTTGACCATGAGGATTACCTTAAAAATCAACTTAAAGAAGTTTCAAAGAAGACTGTGGTAAAAGCTCCTCAGCCCAAGGGGTGACATTTGACTGTAATGGTAGCCTGACCTGTGGTAGCTGGATCATGTTAGTTTATATTTAGGTGCCAGTTAATAGCAGGATCTTGACAAAATGATTTTATTGTTCCCCAAGCCCTATTCTTGTTTTAAGTGTTGCTTGTGGTTCGTAATCTGCCCTTTTGATGACTCAGTGAATGGTCATGATGGTCCATCTTGGCTCTATCTTTTTTCCTTGTTTTCCCATGCCATCTTCTGAGGCCACGGTAGCACACAGATGATCAGCGACAGATTAAATGCTGCTTATGGGTAACCAAATGTGGACTAGGATCTGATCCAGCAAGCTATTAAGCATGGACCTTGTTTCATTGACATCAGTCGTGACTATATGTGTTCTTAAAGGTGAACATATGCTTTGGTGCTTAAGTGATTCAGTCTGCAAGGATACTTGTGAGTATCAGGACAGTCACGAAGAGGAAAAAGGTGGCTTTCCCTTAGAAGTGCTTCTTGGGTGATGTCCAGCAGAACTTTTTGGAGATACCATTTGGAAATTAATTTCTGTTTTATTATGGGGAAAAAATGTGACATATTTTCATAGTTCCAGTCTGACATGACTCACAAGCTCAGAAGAGGTGCCTGTATCTGGCTTGGACAAATACTGCTTTTTCCTTGGTTGAGGCTTGTTAAATTATTATGTCAGAAGTACAGAGGCCCATGGAAGAGTTTCATGCTGTTTGTGGTTGGCCCCATGCTTCCCTAAAGAGAAGTAAGACTCTCTCCAAAAAGGTAGCCCTCTTCTAAAAAAAATGCTCTTCATGCTACCACGTTTCATTCTTACATGCTTATAATGAAATATTTGCTATCTGCTTATGGCATGTTTGTTAAAAGGAAGTGTTCTCCTGTTTAAAGGTCGGTGTTTCTGAACTTGTTTATGCACTGGGTAGTTGAGGTAGGCCACCCACCTCTTCTACTTCTTCTACTGTCAAAATGGGTGCTTCTTCTTTAGACTTGGGAAGGTTGGGGGAAAACAATCCCCTGTTCTCGCTGTCTTCCTTTTGCAGTTCAGCTCTGTGCTTAGATGTAGCATGGTTCTTGCAGTAAAGTACATAGTTTCATTAAACACCGGAGAAAGAAGAATGGTGCTCATTGATATCACTTCGGTTTTTAGTTTATTGTGGCTATGGAGTTAAAACGCAAAGAGTGTTCTAAAAATATGCGTAAGTTAAATTATTTAATATAATTTTCCCTTATAAATGTCGTACATTTCTTATTGGTATTGCCAAAGTTGTCTGATAATGCTTTATACTTGTAATAAAGCTATAAGTGTGAGTTGATATGCAAAGGATTATTCAAAGCATAAGGATTAAAAAGAAATTCCTTCTCAATGTTTTTAAGAACCCAGACCATACATATTTTTTACACACTAATTCAGTAATATTCCCCCTTCTGTAGGAGTATGTGTAAATAAATCAGGATCGGCCTGATTTCTTTTTGTTTAAAAAACACATTAACACAACTGTGAGGCATTTAAACATATAAAATTCAAATGTCTGAAATGGAGATAGCTGAAATGTTGTTACGTATTGCAGATGTCAGTATGCAAGTGAATTAAACCAAGGGAATTACACTTTGTCCTGGTTTTGGCTGTCATGGAGTGATTTTTTTCCTACTAGCTGGTACTGTGCTGTGGTTGGGATTAGATGAGAATCATGTTGATAACACACCAGTGTTTTCAGTTGTTGTTAAGTAGTGTTTGTGTTAAGTCAAGGGCTTTTCAGCTTCTCATGGCACTGCCAGTGAGGAGACTGGGGGGAGCAGAAGAAGTTGGAAGGGGACAAGGCGGGGACAGCTGACCCCAATGGGCCAAAGGGATATTCCAGACTCTGTGGCATCGCACTCAGCTTATAGATTGTGTGGAAAACTGGTTGGAAACTGGCTGGGCATTGGGTAGTGAGTGTTGAGCAATTGTGTTGTGCATCACTTGTTTCCATGATGATGATTACTGTTACTGTTTCCTGTCCCATTGCATTGTCTTTATCTCAACCCACAAGTTTTCTCACTTTTACACTTTCAGTTCTCCCCCCTGTCCTGCTGCAGGGGATGGAGAGTGAGTGGCTGTGTGGGGCTTAGTTGCCAGCTGGGGTTCAAATATGGCACATTTTAAAACTGAAATATATTGGTTTGAGTATTAGTTGAAGGTAGTGCAGAAATAGAATAGTGGATGTGTTTTGTCCTTCTTTAATCTCCTGTGTGAAATGATTGTGCTGATGACTTAACTGCACTGAAGATTCCCCAGTTGTTCTCTTAAGACTAATACTCTTACAGGCCAGGTTCCAAGAAGAGGTGCTTCAGCTTACATGAGGATTCCTCTATATCTGCTAAGACTATGATGGTTTCTCTAGAACTGCTAAGACAGAAAAGGCAAGTCAGTAACCTGAATGGGACGTATAAATGGTATGAAGAGAGTATTCTGTAAATTATAAATGACCTTGATATTAAGCTTTTATAGTTGATATAAAACCCGTAGCTTCTTGGGATATTGGTGCTTTTGTACTCTGATAAAACAGCATTACAATAGTGAGTTAAACTTAAAAAGTGGACTTTTTGAAACAGCACTTGAAAATCCCATGTAAAGAGAATCCAGGTGAAGATGAGTTAGATTTGGGGTTTCTTTTCGCCGTTCAAGATGGAGATGGCAATTAATGCAGACTTCTTGATCTTTTTGCGCTTAGTCATTCAGCATAAAGCATGAAGCTCTCAATTCAGGGCTCCATACAGCGAGTGATTGCTGCCTACTCTGCTGAATAGGGCCGTTTCTGAACTGCCACTGTATCTAATCAGCAGAGAGTGGGCTGACTTCACACCAGTTATTGAAAACACATTTTCATAAGGCATCTTTGCTGATAAATATCCAACCAGAATTCTCTTGTATGTTGCAGCATGCATTGCCATTGAGAAATGTTTAGAAATGCATGTATAATATCAACCGTACAAATACGGGTTTGTAATACTTCTTAGCATATTCATTATGAATTCTTGAAATGTTAAATTATCTCTGCCCTACAGTATATCTCTGCTGAGCAAACCATGGCTGGGGGCCAAATCCATTTTATAGCTATCCAAAACAGTCTTGTGACCAATCAATCAAGTTTACACTTCCGAAATGCCTGTAGTGTAAGCACCTGAGGCACTGTGCATAATCCATACTAAAATAAATACGATATACTATCTCTGAATGGTGAAGTCAGGTGAAATTCGACATGCACCTCTGAGGCTGTAGTAGATAAAGGAATTTGGTTCCGTAGGAGGAGATGATTGGCACGTGGTACAGATGCATGCAAGACATAAGGCAGTTGTACTTCTGAGATGTGAATGGAAAATTGATTGAGTGTCTGAAGGGAATGAAAGGAGAGTGAATAAGAAGGTTTTATAAATGGGACACAATCAGGCCGCTGAAACTTCTGCAAATTAATGTTTAACTCTGGATAAGGCTGTCCTCTCCTCCAGCACAGTCACAGCTCCATGAGCTTCAATTGCTTCTAAAATCTACTTGGTGTAGATTGTCAGGGTATTGTCAGGGTATTGACTGTAAGAGTGGACAGCTCTCAGGCTTCTTATCAGACTTGCAGTGAGAGTACTGTGCATTTCTAAGTGTGCAACTTGGCAGCATCTCTTATTTAGAGAAAAGGAAACAAACTCTGTGTCATGAATGAGAAGCACTAAAGGAAGAAAGAAGGGGAGGGGAGGTGGCCTACACAGTAGGTCTGGATGCCATGGTTTATTTAAGAACCAAAGAGATGAGAGACTTTCATGTTTGATGGTCTCAAAACTCATATTGCACCATCCCAGTGTCACCTTCAGTAGGTGTTTGCTTCCCTTCCCAGTGGGGAGGATGCTGGCCATGGGTGGTGGGACTGAAAGGCTGATCTGTGTTGTTGCAAGCATCATAGGCCAAGGTCCCTGGATGTCCTCTGCTGTTTGCCTCTGTGGTGAGCCTGAGCTCCAGGATCTATTCTCCAGCCAGCATCTTCACCTCTTTCTTCTGGCTCCCCATTTTTCCAGTCTGTCACCATGCAGAAGCAGCATGTCATCCATCTGTGAATCTATCTCATGTCCATACAGCTGCAGCAGGCAAGTAGCTGGTCTGTGTGTGAGCATTCAGAAGTTCCATTTTGCACCCCCGCAATTACGTGCCACCCTTTAGCTTTTACAGTTTAAGTTCTGTTTTTTTTACCAGCGACATCCCAGCGCTCAGCTGTTAGTAGACAACACAGAATTTGGTCTAATAGATGAATCCAATATTTAATATGCAGGTGGAAAAAAATTACTTCCTGTTCTGTTAATCCTTGCCTGGATTACTGACAGCCTTCTGCAACTTCATTTCTAGGCTTTTCCGCTTTTGTTGATAAAGATGCAAAAAAGACAGACATACAAAAGGACTGTATATAGCGTATAATTTATTTTGTAGAGCTAGAACATCTAGCTGAATGTGCCATTGATTTACCCTGGCACTAATTCCTGGTGAGTAGCTCATTTTGAAAGTAGCTACAAGTTGGCATATTTGCAGGAGGATTGAAATCTGGCACGCAGTCACTGTTATATTAAAAACATGATGTGCAGCGAGTCTAGAGAGCCTTTGGAAGTGAGATATCAATAGAAACTAGGAGTTGCATTGTTATTCTCAGTACATACAGCATTAAGAACCCCAACCAGAGTAAGCTGTACATGGTACCAGGAGTGTGCAGTTTGTGGCACAGATTTTTCTTGCAAAATGTGTTGGTGATGTTGCATTTATTAAAAAATTGTATTCAGAGCCACTTTAAAGTCCATATGGTATCTGTTGTGATTGCCTTAATAACAATAGCATAATTATGGGTATTATATCTTTATGGGATTGAATGTGCAATAAACATTGTTTGTGTGCAGCGAGTTTTCATATGAGATGACAGCTGTTTTAGAACCAAAATTATAGCTTATTTATTGTGTGCATACATTGGAGCTGGGCGAAAAATAGTGGAAGAATGAAATCTGCAAAAGAACTATTTCTTGCTAAGTATCATTTTGCAATAAAAAAGCTGGTTGTGTACTAATGAACAGTGAGAAGGGGCTGGTTGAAAACAGAGTATTTCCGTAAAATAAGATGTTTCAAAAGGCTGTCTGGAGCTGTGGAATCTACCAAATATCCAGGTTTTTTTCCCTTCTCTTGGAGGGAGAAGAGGAAGATGGGAAAGGGGAGTGCCTCAGAATGGGAAAACTTTGCTCAGTAGTGGGAAATTGGCCTGGAAAACATTGAACTAAAAGAGATGACTGATTGTCACCTTTGTAAAGCAGGGATGGGTATGGCCCTGATGGGAGCAGAGGGGAGAGAAGGAAGGAGCTGCTGAAGGTTCATCATATTCTGCATGGATCTTCTAATGGAAAGTCCCTGCACTGTGGGCTGGCAGGAACAGCACTGACCTTCAAGCAGTGGCCTTGGTAGGGTTGCCCCATGGGTGAGTTGAGTTGAAAGGATTGGCAGCAAGGAGGTTAACTCCATATACCAGGCTTCTCTTTTCCCTCTTTTCCACGTTTTTTCCTATATCTATGCCTGTCTGAAGGAGTGGTGAGTGCCACTCAGAAGTTAGGTACCCTAAGCATGCGGTAATCTTGATGTTGGAAGTGATGGCCAGGGTTTTAGGGTAGGTTGCAATCAAAATTATTATGAGGAGTACTTTAATTGAGGGGTTTATAATGTTTTTTTTTTTTTACTTGTCTGAGAAATCTGTGTCACTTGCAGGTTGTAGGAACTTACTGAATGAAGGTTATAGAAAATCCAGTGTTTTGGCTTGCACATCGTTACTGCAGAGACTGTCACCTTCTCAGAGAACTGAAGAAATGAGAGGTGGGAACTTGTAAAGCTGTATTGAGGAGGTTGGGGAGAGAGGAATTCAGATGGGTGTCTTTGCTGCTGCAGATGAGCTAGAGTCTGCTTTCCAAGAAGAGGGAAAAAAGTACATACTACTTCATAGTAAGGCTTATAATGCATTAAAATTCAGGCACAACTACCATACAAACACAAACCAGGGCTGTTGCAGATACACAAAGGAACTTCTGCACTGTGTGAAGGATGGTGGCACACAGGGAATTTTCAGAATATTAGAAGTTTGTTAAAAACTGCCTCCCCAGCATAAATGAATGTAAAATTTCCAGTGTGTGCTGTGAGCAAGTGTCCCATTGGTTGTGTCTCATGGAGATCTAAAACTAGGAGTGAGAGCGACAGCTCAGATTTACCCTGCGGTGATGCTCTGACAACGCTGTTGGACAAATTCCCTGTAACAGAGGAGAAGGGCTGATCAGAGATAAACTCTTCTACAAAAAGCAACTTCAGCAATTCTGAAAGCCCTGGGTGCTGTGAGGGAAAAATAACTGTGAACAGAGACAGTGTATAATCCCTGTTTAGAATCATAGACTCATAGAACAGTTTGGGTTGGAAGGGGCCTTCAAAGGTCGTCTAGTCCAACCCCTCTGCAGTGAACAGGGACATCTTCAGCTACATCAGGTTTTCCAGCACCACATCCAGCCTGACCCCGAATCCCTCCAGGGATGGTGCATCCACCGCTTCTCTAGGAGTCTGTGCCAGTGTTTCACCGCCCTCATTGTAAAGAATTTTTTCCTCACATTGAGCCTGAATCTCCCCTCTTTTAGTTTAAAGCCATCACCCCTCGCCCTCTTGCAGCAGGCTCTGCTAAGAAGTCTCCCCACCTTTCTTATAGGTCCCTTTCAAGAATTGAAAACCACCATAAGGTCTCCCTGGAGCCTTTTCTTCTGCAGGCTGAACAGCCCCACCTCCCTCAGCCTTTCCTCATGGGAGAGATATTCCAACCCCCTGATCATTTTTGTGGTCCTTCTCTGGATTCTCTCTAAAAGGTCCAGGTCGTGTTTCGTGTTCCTGTAGGTGATGGGCAAAGGGCTTAGATGGCTGCTTGGTTGTATATGATAAATGAAAACAAGGAGGAGTGATAGAGAAAAGGAGGATTCAGGGAGTGGGAAGGTTTTGAGTTGCTTAGAATCCTAGAATGGTTTGGGTTGGAAGGGACCTTAATGCTCATCCAGTCCCAACCCCCTGCCATGGGCAAGGATACCTTTCACTAGACCAGGCTGCTCAGAGCTCTGTCCAGCGTGGTCTTGAGGCAGGGAGGCAGGAAGCCTTGATGCCTGTGGAGGCATCATTGCTGGCACGGGCTCAGAGGCTGGGCTCAGACTGCATTCACGTCTTAGGTATAATCCAGATTTAAACTCTCTTAATGTCTCACCAGCATTTCCTTTCCTTGAATACAACTGAGTGCATTGGGGGTCTTAGTTGTGAGGAGCTTTTCTGAGGGCTGCAGCCATGCAAAGGGAAGGCAAAGGCCTGTGGAAGGCAGTGGGCACAGGAAGAGGTATCTTAAAAAGCCCTTCCACAAGCTTCTAGCTCCTGTGGCTCTGTGGCAGCTTGGCACCCAATGGGATCCCCTGGGATGTGCATGCAGCGAGCAGATCCTCAGGAGTCTCTGTGCACTGCTGATGCCTTCATGATATGAAAACAAGTGCCTGTTTCAAAATCCAGCAGAGAGGAGTTCAGGTGCCCTGACAGTTGACATAGGCAGCATGGAGAGCTCTTCTGTAGGGACGAGGTTTTTCTAGGTGGCATGTGGAACAAAATACCTGGTGATGGTTGGCTTTGAGAAAACCTGATAGACCCAGAACTCTTCCTGACTTTGTAAAAGAAAACCTCAACAATTTTAGTTGGTTCTTTTTCCTTTTCAGGATCATTTTAAACCTAGCGGTATGTCAGATCCTTTTAATGACAAACACCGGCAGATTGTGTCATGCCTCTTTTGTGATAGAAATGATTGTCAACTGCTGCAACTGCGATGGTGACTATTTATGCACAGATAGTTGTTTAAGTAGCTTTAAATTGTGTAGATCTTGTTAATCTCCCAAAAAAAGCATTATGAAATGCAGTGGGGTTTAATGGTCTTGGGTTTCATTCTGCAGCTGCATAAATTTTTACTTCTTATTTTTAGCAAAGCCATGAAATGGTTGTTGGTCTCATAATTTTATGGAAATGCTTTGTGAAATGATAACCATGTTACTGAGGCGAGGCTCTGGAGTCTCGGATGTGATTTAGAGCAAAGTTTTAAAGAAACACTTTGCAAATTGCCAGAGCTCATTACCTCATGCACTGGATTTTGGATGGAAAGAGAATGCTGCGGTGGGTTAATGCTGGTGTAATGGCTGATCCTATTGGGACCGGTGTCTTTGCAATGTGTACCTCGTAGGGATAATACAGGTGTAATTTCAAGGCCGCACTTGTTGGCATCTCCGTGGCAATAATTTTACTAAATTCCAGAATATTTTGCATAGGAATCCAACAAATAAGGTTACATTAGGCAGGAAAAGCGATTCTTTCTTCTCCAGCAGTAACATCAACAGGTTCCGCAGTGGTGTGGGAGCCTGTGTGCAATTTAAAAGACTGAAGGGCTGCTTTTCCTTTAGGAAAATGTGTGTTCAAAAGCTTGGAGATCAGATGGAAGACAAAAAAAAGAAAATTGGAGCTGATGGGGAATTTTTTCTTCTAGGGGAAAAAGTCTCTTTTAGCATGAAAAGTTTGGATCTGGATCCTGGGTCTGATTTTTGCTAACATAAGCTTCTATTAAAAATATATCTGTATATCTAGAACAAAATGTTACACTGAAACTAAAAAAGTTGAAAGTTTTTTTTTTTCCCGAAATGAGTTCCAGAAGCTTGTGACTGTCTTTTGGCTTTTTTCCACTTCAGAATAGGAAAGGGTTTAGATGTGGAATATTTGGCATAACAGAAAATGGAATTCCAAGTGAAATCTTGTCCTCCCAGAGCAGTCAGGTAAATGATTGTAATTTGACTTTAATTGTTTTGATTTCAGACTTTGCAAGGTGTGCTTTGCAGAATGTCACTGAAGCATCTGATTTGGTGTTATGATTAGGATTTGAGTTGGTGCTTAAAGTCGTTCAAGATACTAAGCAAAACAGAGATGATATGGAACGTTTGCAGTGTATTCCCAACACTTGGTCATCACTTAATATTCACAAGTACTTTTTCTCTCCTGATTTCCCAAGATAGGGTTACATTATAACTACTGATTTTTACATTACACATTATTACATTATAACTGTTGCTAGCTGTTATAACTGGACTCTTCATTAGGGACTGTAGTGATAGGACAAGGGGTAATGGGTTCAGACTTAAACAGAGGAAGTTTAGATGGGATACGAGGAAGAAATTCTTTACTGTGAGGGTGGTGAGGCACTGGAATGGGTTGCCCAGGGAAGTTCTGGATGCTCCATCCCCAGTGGTGTTCAAGGCCGGATTTGACATAGCCTTGGGTGACATGGTTTAGTGTGAGGTGTCCCTGCCCATGGCAGGGGGGGTTGAAACCGGATGATCTTAAGGTCCTTTCCAACCCTAAGTATTCTGTAATTCTAAATGTAAGACATTATAACTATTGCTATGGCACTGTTGCTGTCTGTCATTCCTTTGTGTGAAGCTGGTGTTTTCAGGTGGATGAGCCATCTATTGTGATGGATCTTTAGAAGAATAGGAAACAAGTTAATTTTTCAAAATAATTTTTCATAGTGGAAGTTACTCAAGGAGGAATAAAACATCTTGCTGATTGCATCTGTCCAAATTTTGGAGGTGTGTAATGTCGTTGATCAGGCTGATACAGGTCTCGGTAGGGTTTCCACTTCAGCTGGAGGACTTCTTTTCACTTAACTGGACATTGAATCTACTCTGAGTAACAACTCGATGGGTTTGTAATTAAATGAGTAACGCTGAACTCTCTTTTGCCTTCTTGGCACAGTCATCTGCATCTGAGACTCAGCTGAAAACTATGGTGGTGAAAACGGGCTGAAATGTGCAGTGTGACACAGCAGCCCTTTATGCCAACAGGAAAGGACATGCAATAGGATCAGGCCAGACTGTATTGCGAAAGACAATATTTCATCTGTTGTAAGGGACCCTTGCACTGAGTTAGGATCTTTTCCAAAGTGATTCATCATTTTTCTGTATTTAAGTCCCAAACATTATAGAGGAAGTTGATGATGCGTAAATTTTACTGGTTATCGGAAATCAGTTTTCAGGTGAGTATTCTGGTACCCAGACAAGACAAGATCCAAGACAAGAGCTTGTCTGTTCTTAAACTCGGGAGTGTGTCATAGGGAGTTTTGGTAGAACATGAAGAATGGCATTGCTGTGGTATAATGCACATACCAGCAGTGATTTGCACTGGAATGCTGGTAACCACAAAGAGCAGAGAATTTTCCACTGCCAGTTTCCATTGTCAGAGTTGGTCTGACATGGATTTCGGGGCAGAAGTGCCTGCTTGATATGGTGCAAGCTGAGTGTGCTTTTTGCTTTTGTGTCTCAAGATCAAATCAACACTTCCCATGTCCTCAAGAAATAGATATTACAAAAAAAAGTGCAGTATAAAATGACCTGTTTTGCTTTTTTTTACTTGTAGGTGAATACCAAAAGTAAATGGTTGATCATTTAATAAGAATTATCAGTTTGGTTGAAATAGCATGCTGTTTTAAAGGCCTGGTTTTAAATCTAACCTAGAAAGGAGCTTGGAAAGAAAGCATCAGAATCTTAATGTATGTGCAGGCAAACCCCTGCATATTCCCACTGAGTAGTTATGCTGCTTAAATATTCTTTGCTCTTCTGGTTCTGTATCTGCCTGTGATCTTTGGGACGATTCCTCGGAGATGAAGGAGTCAAGCCAACCACCACAAATGTGCAAGTGTTGACAGCAGAGGAGAAATCTGCCTCTTTGCAATCTTAATCTTGGGTTTGTCTGAGTTTCAGCATTGTGCAAACAACCAAAGGGCTGGGGGTATGACCACTGCTGGTTTTTTGTTCCCTGAATGTAATATTAATGTGAAAGTGAAAACCCACATCTTAAACTAGTGTAGTCCTTCTGCAATTCTTAGTCTCTTCTTTCTGGTTGATTAGACTGTATTAGTTTAACTCATACTAGTAATTTTAATAATTAACCTGTTTGTTTCTGTTTCTCATTAATCTGATCAGGGATTGGAATATTTTTGCTATGGAAAAGAACGTAGTTGCCCTCTTTAGAAATGGACTTTTTAGTTGTGTTCATCACCTTGACTTTGCCAGGGAGATTGCTAGCCCTGAAACACTGGGCAAAGACAGGTTATCTTAGTCTTTCTTCAAAAGGCAAAGCAAAGAATCTTGTTTTCTTACAGAGGAATATACAGAATCTTTAATATGATCTAAATAAATTGCACATTGATAGCAGCAGCAATGCCTGTATAATCGTACAGATTAAAAGATACTTGTAAAAAGTATTTTCTGATGTAATTGTCTCTATATATGCAGAATGTCTCGTGTTTAAAATTGGTGTGAATATTCCAGTGAGGCTCTTTAATATGTCAAACTTACACATATATAAGAGTCTTGCCTCGTATTTGTTGGCTGAAATTTGTTTCTGCAATAGGAAAAATCATTCTTATTCAAATTCAATTGTTTTCATTCTGTCATCAGTTAAAGAAGAGCTTGTAGAGACGAGTTACATACGTGTATGCCAAGATGATCAGGTCGAAATGCTGTGACTTGTGAAGTCTTTTTGTTATAAATACATTCCAGATAGTTCCATCTATTCTGTTCTCATCAGAATCAAATTATAGCAAATACTTGCTTTACCCAACATCCTCTGTTCCCTCGAGCCCTTCAGCATTACTTCTAACGTTACCTAAAAATACTAATGAATTTAAAAATACCGAAAGCAGGATTTAAGCTGATTATTCTTAGTGCCTTTTTCTTCTGTAGGTGACTTGTCTGTCTTTGAGTTGAGCATTACTGGAGGTTTTCCCATTAGACACTTTGCATATGATACTTTCCAGGATGAGGACCATGTCACTGGGGGCTTGTCAGTAAAGAAAAAGCAAACTGATGTAGGTAAAGCTGGAAAGGATGTAAAAACATTTCTGATGTATTTACTATAAATAAGGCACACAGCAAAAAGTCTTATTTATAGGATGTCAGTGACTAGCTCGTTCCTATGTAATTTTGGGTGGGGATATACAACTGATGTGAATACTCCCTGCTGAGTTTCATTTTTCTATTGGCTTTGTATTTTATCTTGGTTGTGAATTACCAAATACTGTGGAAATCCCTGTTTTACAGTGCCCTCAACCCTTTTAAAGGAGGCTAAACCTGAGCACCTCAAATCAGCATTGAGCTTGCAGACCATGGGCAAAAATAAGGGATTTGGTTATTCAAGTGCAAATAATTTCAAGGACTTCTTTTTGATGGCTTACGACTTTAAATAAAACTGTCCAAAGGATAAAACTGTTTCTCACTGGTTTCACTTAGGGAAACAAAGAGAGGTGAGCGTCAGAGCTGATTATTCTGTTATCATAGAATCACAGGCTGGTTTCGTTGGAAAGGACCTCAAAGCTCATCCAGTTCCAACCCCCTGCCATGGGCAGGGACACCTTCCACTAGAGCAGCTTGCTCCAAGCCTCATCCAGCCTGGCCTTGAACACTGCCAGGGATGGGACAGCCACAGCTTCTCTGGGCAGCCTGGGCCAGTGCCTCACCACCCTCACAGGGAAGAATTTTTTCCTTATATCTCATCCAAATCTCTCCTCTGTCAGTTTAAAGCTATCCCCCCCCTTGTCCTGTCATACAGGCCCTTGTAAGAAGTTTCTTCCATAGTGTATTTGTAGAATTACAGAATGGTTCAGGTTGGAAAGGACCTGAACATCATGTAGTTCCAACCCCCCATCTGGTTTTTCTTTTTCCTGCCCCTGTGAAAAGTCCATTTGGTTCTAACTATCACAGATTATAACCTAAGGATTAGGATAATTGCTTTGCCTGTACTAGTGACTGCTAATGTCTCAAGTGGCTGCCAACTGAAACAATGTGCAGCCCAGGAAAGGTGGAGCAGAGCACGTGGAAGCCCCACCAGGGAGAGTGCATGATGACTTAGTATCCCTGGAAGAAACTGGAGAGGTTTGTGCTACAGAAACTTTTCTTTTTGGAGATTTAGAGGCTGTGTCTGGAGATAAAATAAACTTGAAAGCGGTTATGAAGCAAACAGAAACCGGCAGCAGCCAGCGCGTTTCCAGGATGAGGTGGTGTTTCCCAAACATAAGGGTGCTGGAGAATGAAAAAGGTGAATTACTAATGGTGTAAATGGTTGGCTACAACGGTTTTAGTGTGTAAGGTGGCAGATGTAATGTCATTATCTTGAATACAGATTGGAAGAGCTGAGTGCTGCAAGCCTGCAAGCTTTTTATGTTCTGAGTAAGTTATTAAAAAGAGTCATAAAAAAATAAACCTTATAACACCTGCATAAATACAGCCCGTGCCAGGTTCAGAGTATGCAGAAGCCAGGCTTTCTGTGCAGTAGGTACTAGGCATATGAAACTTGCTGCCAAAGGGTATAGCAGAAGCGTATGGTTTACAGAGGGGCTGGATGAGTTCATGGAGAAGAAAACCACTGGGGATTATTTAGAAACTAAAGCCAACCCAGGAATTCCCTGAGCTTGAACGTGTTTGGAGTATCAGCAGGAATAACCGTATTTGGGAATATCGTGCTTGATTAGCCTGTTCTACTTTTTCTTGGTCATCTTTTCATGGCCTCTGTTAGAAGTATGATCTCAGGCCAGGCGGATATTTGCTTTGAAATAGAAATGCAGTTCTTATGGTCTTCCAGAACACCATCTATGTGTATGTATGGTGTACGTATCAGCCATGTGTGAAGGCTGGATACAAAAATAAACTAGTGAACGGCAGAAAACACAGCCTACTAGAAAAATCCCATAGCAGTATGCGGGAAGAGGTCAGTAGACTAGTCACATATCCGTCATGTCTCACTGTTCTCTCTTTCTCCCTGTAGAACAATGCTGAGTTATCAACAAGAGGGCAAAGAAATGCCCCAGGCAAGATTAGGGCCGGGCCTCTGAGTGTGTGGTCATCAGGAGGGTTGAAAGGAATTACAGAGTCTATTCCTTATCCTGTGCTCTGGCTTACGGTACAAAAGACATGGGTGGGAATGTTGGGAGGGGAGTGGGAGGTCAAATAATAGTATTTGGTTTTGTTTAGTGGCTTGCATTCCTTGCTCCTGATTACCTATCACTAGCCCCTGAGTTTGTGCATCGCTGCTCCCTGTGCCCTGTGAGCAGCGTTAGCTCCTTCCTTGGGGTTGGGGTTGCTCTCCACTCGTTTCCCAGGCTGGTGTAAGGAAATAGGCAGAACAAGTGCTTCTCCTGAGGGCAGGACCTTTCAGATCTTGTTCTCCTGCTTCCCTACGAAGTGGCAGGCTGTCCTTTTTAGCCGAGATGAGCGGGCACGGGCTTGTCAGCAGGAGCGCTCCTTCCTGAGAGAAGCAGGACATGGAAAAGGCAATTGCAGGGGCAGGATAAAACACGATCCAGTAAGAAGTTGTGTATAAAAAGCAACGTGGACTTCAGACTCTCTGTGAGCCTTCATATTGGTACAGAATAAGCCTTACTAAAAAATACAGAGTGTGTGTATGGGACCATCCTGTTGGGAATAAATGGCACATGTAACCTCATTTTTACTCCAGTCAGTTGCTCTCTGGCAATGGGGACCTGAATTTCTGCAGTCCTGGTTACTCAGTTCCTTTCTTGTCTTTTTGCAAGAATGGGCTGTATTTTGGATCTTTTCATTTTTCAGTTCCTGAGGCTGTAAATCAGAGATGTGTTGTGTGGAAGTGTGGAAGCCTTTTAACTTCCATTTGTCCAGCCACTGGACTATCAAAATATTATGATTAGGAAAAATCCCATCAAACCTTCCACATTCAAGTTTTACTTTGACATGACTTTGCTCATTTTTAGGTTGTATTAAATGAGAATGTTTGTAGAATCCATACTTTATTGTACAGGGTGCTCCAGAGAAAGTGGAATCACACATCAGCGAAACGTATGTCTCAATGATCAGGTTTGACGTGGGTCATCACCATGTTGAATTATGTGGACAAACCTTCTGTTTGGGACTGCTGCAGCATGGAGGTGTCATACAGTGGTCCAGTGGCACTTGCTGAGGATGCAGATATCTTTTTTGACCATGGATGCTGCGAGAAGGATCTCTCTTCTTGGCAGAGGAGCAGGCAATGTGGTCACACTGATATGTATTTTAATTCTAAGCATTAGTTTTGGGTGGGGTTTTTTTTCCACATCAATTTTTGACAGTCTGTTAGGACCATTGAGGTATTTAGACCTCTAGTTAGTGGCAGAGGAAGCAGCAGCACTCATTCTGACACAGGCGATTAAGTATTTCATTTTCAGGATCAGAAAGGCAGAGTTGCTTTAGAAAGAAGTATGATTACCAGCAAAGCCAGATACCCTTGGAGTATTTCAGGTCTATATGCTTGCACAATGATTTTTATTGCAATGAGTTATTAATTTATGATTGTTTGTAGAGGCGAGCTATAAACAGGGTTAAAATACTTTATGTTTTTAATTACAACTGATAGCTCTGAAGCCAACAGCAAAACATAGTGCAGTGGAAAAACAAATAATTAAGGTCTTAAAACCCAAACCCAAACCCGACCCTCTCTAGAGGCGATACTGTTAACAATTTTCCCATTGTTACAGAGCACAGATTTAGTTTTTCGTCCATAATAAAAGATGCTGAAATAGACTTCCTAGAATTGTGTGTGTGAACAGCCATCCTCAGTGGCTGTGAAAGCGTGGGGGAATATCTGTTTATGAAAACTGCTCATTCTCTGGCAATCAGTGTTTGCTTATTTTAATTAGAGGATTCGAGATTGACAGGCATATTTTCCATATCGTATGTTGAAGTGTAGAAAAGCCTTAGCTCTTTATGTGCATAAGTAACACATTGCATTTCTGCCCATCCGATTTCTGAACTTCAGTTTGGATAATCCTGAGATTTCCTCAACAAACTTTCCACTGAATATGATGGGACTTGATGGATAACTCATTTAGCGACTCTGAGCCGCTTGAAACGAATTGATTCTTTAGGCACCCAGCCTGGATTTCACTGCCTACTTTTATGCATATACATTATATTAATCAGAACAGAACACGTCTTCAGTGATATTTGCAATATTTTAAAATAGCTAGCTTTTGACCTGTGTTATGGGTATAACTTCTGAAGTACATCCATCCTTTGATCCGGTATCCCAGGTGTGGGTGCAGGGAGGAGTTACCTGCCTTGCAGCAAGAAGTTTTCCCTCACCACATCAAAGGAGTAAGGAAAGACACAAATTAAAACAAATACAGCATCTTCAGAGGGCTGTTTTATAGTAAGGCTGCTGAGACACAAGATACTAGACAGTTGGTAGAGATTGTGTATGATTTTGAATCACCTGGTTTGTTAAGGGGACCTAAAGAAAACGACCTTCACTCTGTTTTCATCCAAATCCATCACTAAAATTATAAACCATTATGATTTTGGCCCGTGAGTATTTTCCCCTGGAAAAGTGGGTCTTGCCAGTTCTGCAGCTGAGCATCTCTTCCTCAGCCTGATCTAGTCAGTTAGCAGGTTTTTCATTGACAGCAAGGATGAGGCACTGTGATAGTACTGAGAGATGGTCCTTAACCTTCTAATCCTGGTGGAGATAGTGGCTTTGAAATTCATAGCCTGTAAAGTTGTGGTCTTTGAGAGTCAAGATATCAGCCAGGAATTCATCTACCTAATGCTTTCTATTGTTCGTGGGGTTTTTTGGGAAGCACCCTGTTTAGTTAGTACTTTGCTTTCTTCCCAGTTGTTTAACCTTTGTTTCAAACAAATGAGGTTGTTTCATTGCTGATGCCATGCGAGAGGCATCTTTTTGTGTTTGTTAAATGGGCAATGATGAAGTGCTTTAAAGAGCTCCAAAGGTTTCCCCCTTTAATTATGTAAAACAACAACAGAAAAATAGCTACAGTTGAACTTTTTAAGCTTGTTTTCTAGGAGTCTTAGCACTCAGCTGAAAATAACTGAAGCTGGTTCTTTGTTCTGTATATGTGACTAAATGTTTGGGTGCAATAGAAGGAGCTGAAGGCTGGATGGACCTTTTGCTTACATTGTTGTTCACAGCTTATTCCTTGTTATAGCTCTTGTAGCTCAATGTGTTGGTGTTTCAGGAGCAATGCTGCTTGAGACTGCTGTGTTTTGCTGCATAAAATTAATGAGTCAAGAAAGAGAAAACAGGACAAAGAAGTGAGTTTGCAAGTAATATTTCTGTTTAGTTTTGAGATGCACTGATCACCTTTTCCACCTCCTGTTCTCCATTGGGCAGCATGCAAACTATTGTGAGGGAGCAAATTGCCATTAGAGAGAAACTGGTAAAAACAATTACTCTGGGCTGCAAAATCCTGCATGGAGCAGACATGGCAAGCAGTGTGTGAAGGTGAGTTCTGTATTCTCCATTATGTGGCAGTTAATAGGTGAGAGTTGATAGTGCTGCGGAAAGCAGGACACAGCATGGGCTGTTCTGTGACTTGCCTGTCAGTGACTTTAAAGCTGTGCACATGTCATGAAATACTGTGTTTTCCCTCGTTTCAAGCTGCTTCCACTCTGTCTCATTTTTTCTCTCAAGTGGCATTCGAAAGCATTGTGTTTTGTAGAGGCTATCTGAGCAATTTTGTGTCCAGATGGTTTGTTTAAGGGAAAAAACCTGTATTCTACGCATTGGAGAGAAAACAACTGATATATGTCCATCCATTCAAAAGAAAACTCCTTTGGTGGATTTGAACTGAGCCTTCTGAGAACTTCCCAGGTTAGAATCATAGAATCACAGAACAGTTAGGGTTGGAAAGGACCTTTAGAGCATCCAGTTCCGAGCCCCCTGCCATGGGCAGGGACACCTCATGCTAAACCATGCTACCCAAGGCTCTGTACAGCCTGCCCTTGAACACCGGCAGTGATGGAGCATTCACAGCTTCCCTGGATAACCAAGGCTGACTGTCTCTCCCGTAATCATGACCCATAAGCTCCTCTCAGCAAGCGTTGCTCATGTTTTCTTTCAGAAGAGCTTCTGGTCTTTTGAAATGCCCATGATCCAGTGGCAGCCCCAAGCCTGATCTGCTGTGGCATTTGGAGGCAGCGTGGAGTGCTGACATCACCATGTTCCTTCCTGGCGCTGAGCTGTGTGTGCCATTTTCTGCAGGCTGATTCACATTATGAAGTGCTCAGTATTTTCTTTGCCTTCACATTTAAGAGCTGTTAGGTAGAATTGTTTTTCAAGTACGATTGCCCAGTCTCTGTGTTCCAGATGACGTATTGTGGTGTAAAGTTTCTGGTTTAAACATCGCTTATAATCTTAACCGCACACAGTTCCAGAGCCCAAGTTCACCCCTGAGGAGTTCCTGTAGAGCAGGTGGCAGGATACGGGCAGATTAATTTATGTCGTAAAGGCTCCAATTCAGTTGTTAATTCAGGTTTCCACTGTTTTATTCTGTGGGTAGAAACTAGATGTTGCCATCGGTATTCCTTCAGGAAAATGCAGGATAAAACCCAGACAAATGGTCATAAGTCAAAAAAAAACCCACCCTGGGGCTTTAATCTCAATATTAGTTTTCATTAGTTAACGGTAGGAGCAGGGCTCTTGTTTGAGTTACTACAGCTGAAATGCAATTGCAATACAGGATTTTGTAGGTTTATTTCTTATTAATTGCATAAACAAGTGGAAGAAAGAATGGGGAGGGTAAAGTTGACTTGAGAAGAGGTAACTCTTCTGATCTTAAATCTTGCTGAACCAGGGAGGTTCAACCAGCACTCACTGAGCACTAAATTCAGCTTGTTCTGTATTTATTTCCTGCAGGCTGATTAAATTGTCCAGCCTCAAGGGAGTGAGGCTTTTTTACATTGTGGTAATGATTGGTATTCAATACCCAATTTAGGTTGTTTGTTTAATAATTCAATATTCCTGAGGAATCTGGGTAAGTGAAACTTTTTTGCATGAACATCTGAATTGTAGTTGAAAATGGCTTCATATCTAATCTTAATCGTGCATATATACAACTAGATCTTACATACTTGTGTTTTTCAATAGATAGTATGATTCCACGACTCATTTATTTATAGCTGCATAATCATATTGCCAATATTTATGAGACACCAAGGAACAAACTTGAAGTGGTCCACACGGTGTCCAGTAAAATGTTCTTAAGAGCTTTGTTTTTGAGAGAAGAAAAAGGATTACCATAATGCATATGAAAAGATAATGGCCATTCTTCAATCAAGATACTTCCCGGTCTCCTGTGACCTTTTAGCTCCCAAGCTATCAGAAGAGGATTTCTAGTTAGCAGCAGCTGCCTTCCCTCCCAAGAGAAAGCCCTGATAAATTCATTTGAATCTGAATTTTTCTCCACTACTCAGGGCTGTTTGGAGGTGTCTCTAATGAAGGACTACTCTGGAAGATGGAAAGGAATTAGGATTTTGCAGGCAGTATTTACTGGGGCAGTGAAAAAAGGGTTGTTTTCTCCAATACGAATGTTGCTTGAATGAAGCCTGCTTTAGGCATTTGCATCTAATAGCTGCTTGTTTACATATTTGCCTTCTTTCTAACTTAAGTCACTTTAATCCGAGTACTGGAAACCATATGCAGTGAAGCTGAAAGGCAAAATGTCATTTCTCAGTGGAAAGCTGATAGCAAACGGTAAGAGGGCAGCTTGACAGAGAAGCAGATGGAGCAGAGGGGTGTAGAAAAGCAAACTAGATAGGCAGCATAGACCTAGGGAGGGAACTGAGAGGGGAACTGAAGAAGAAATAAGTACCTGGTTGAGGACGTGGTTGTCTTCATGTCATGTGTAGAGCATTGGAAAGAGAGGAGAAATGTAGGAATTGTTGGGGAGGAGACCATAAGCACTGAGATTGGATGGCTTTCCTCTGAAAGGACAAATGGTGCTTGTTGGCCCTGATGAACAGCATCTTGTTTCAGCTCAAGATGATATCTTTGCTCAAGAGTAGCAGTTCCCAAAGGGTTGCTTTCAATTAAGTACTACAGATTGTGGTATTTGGGGTGCAACTGTCTTTATTTAAACATCTGTGCAGTCATGGAAGGATAAAATGGTCATATAAGACAATCCCTTGCAGGAGTCTGAGGCCAGATATAAGTAATGTGATAGTGCAGCTGCTCACTTTAAGTTCATACAAACTGACTTAAACTTTGTGTTTGTGGATGAAAACCTGGTCTGAATCAGTCTCTGATGTATTTCCACTTCCTTGTGACAGTATCCGCTGAGTGCTCGAGTTCTCCTGATCTACCTGCTGTGCATTTCTGCTGTGGGCTCACTTTGTTTCTAACTGTGGATTTCTGCCTAGGAATGTTACTGTGGGTGAAAACTCAGACTTTCCTGCTCTGTTGTTTGACTGAATTGTACCAAAGTGAAAATGCTGCCATGCTCCCCAACTGCAGTCACCTCGTACTCTTCAAAGATGGATATTGGGTGTCCTTTATCATAGAGTCATAGAATGGCTTAAAACTCATCCAGTTCCAACCCGCCACCACAGGCAGGGACACCTTCCTTTAGAGCAGGTTGTTCTAAGCCCCATCCAACCTGGCCTTGAACACTGCCAGGGATGGGACAGCCACAACTTCTCTGGGCACCCTGTGCCAGCGCCTCAGCACCCTCACAGGGAAGAACTACTTCCTAATATCTCATCCAAATCTCTCCTTTGTCATTTAAAGCCATTCCCCCTTGTTCCATCCCTACATGCCCTTGTAGAAAGTCCCTCTCCAGGTTTCTTGTAGGCCTCCTTAAGGTATTGGATGGCTCTTCAAGAGCCGTATTCTCCTCCAGATACAGATTTCCAGCTCTGAACATGCATGATGTGGACACTATAAAGCTCATAGAGCAAATGCTGTTTCTGAGCCCAAAGAAGGATATTAACAAAAGCTAACTAGATCCATCATACAATGGGTGGAAAGAGGAAGATTGCTACACAGGATGGGAGGTTCAGTGGCTATACCCGCTGCGTGCTCCAGCTTGCTTTCTAGAAGGACTGATGACTACACAGGGAACCAAAGAGAGCAGTACCTTGTGGTAAAATGATTATTTGTGAACACCCTTTGATATACGATAGTCCAAACAGTGTCATTTACAAATTCCCAATTTGCTTTCTGCTCACGTGGC
Source organism: Psilopsiagon aymara (assembly GCA_024733675.1). Classification (NCBI taxonomy): domain Eukaryota; kingdom Metazoa; phylum Chordata; class Aves; order Psittaciformes; family Psittacidae; genus Psilopsiagon; species Psilopsiagon aymara. The sequence goes on along the minus strand of JANRGW010004432.1, from coordinate 8,427 downwards.
TTCAGCAGCATTAGTTGAAGTTGGCTGGTTGAGCAAACATTTTTTGTCATTACGTTTATTTGCTGCTACATTCTTCAAGTGTAAATCATGGAAAAGCAAAAGCATTAAGCCGTTGAATAGTAATAAAAATATCTCAACCTGATGTTCTAGAGGTGATGTATATGCAGCCGTTTACACAAGGAGAATAAAATGGAAGAAGGGAGAAAGGAGTATCAGTTGGGAAAAATCTTGCGTGTTCCTGGCAGCTTTTAAAGCTGCTGCAAGTTTCAGTAGTTCTCTTTTCCAACAATTAAATGAATATTGTTTCAATTCAATGAATTTAATAAGTAGGTGATACTGCGCAGAGCTGTAGTTACTGCAGCTGAGTAAATGCTCAAAGTATTTCTTGTTTAGCAAAATAAAAGCTGATAATTTAGCCTTAAATACTTTCCTTTGGGATGCAGAGAGTTTTCTTATAGTTTATAGACTTTAAGATGTCCCATGAATAAACAATATTGTGCATCCTTTCTCATGGATTTTGTTCCTTCTGGTGAGCTTTTTAAATGATGTGTTAAAGTGGAATACGTAATCCTTTTTCCACTGTATTTTCTTAGCAGAATGCTTTCACATGTGAATACAAAACCACTCATAGATGGTCATCTACCATTATTAATAGATGATGTTGATAGAGGATTCTTAATGCATTCACCAAGCCTCTTAATTAATATTAGTAAATCTTGGTTTATAACTTGGGAAATAAGCAAGATTCAGTTCCAGCTTCTTGGCTCTTTCTCCCCGTTGCCATCAGGGTCTTATGCCTCCCATGCCTGTACTTAGGGTTTACCTGTTGAATATGATTTTGATGACAAATTCCATGAAAATTAATAGATGGAATAATACTTTTACACCATGGCAACAGTATCAAAACATTGCTGCTCTTCCTGCACTCATTGGCTTTTCATTTTCTTTTACTGGCCAGAGAAGCAGTTTGTGACTGGGGTCTCTGAGAGACTTGTGAAAGCGGAGAACTCGTTGTTGGGAGTGGGGTGTTTTTTCTCTTCTCTTGATCTGTAGGCTCAGTGTAGTCAAAAGACCCAGAAAGGGACTTCTGTCCCAAAAGACCCAAAGTATGCATGTATTAACATTAACTAGAACTCCCACTCAGCAAATAAGTGAAACCCTGAAATAACCCAGCTGCAAGGTAGATAGAACTTTTTTCCCCTCTCCTCAATAGTAGCTCTACAGTTCTCTCTTGTAGCAGGTTAAATTGAGGCCACTGGGGTCACTGGGACATTTTTCCCTATAAAGGTTCTAAAAACAACTACTTTCCTCTAATGATAGACACCATTTGTAAAAGCACAAACCCTCTCATGCTGCAGTGCCAAAACTGTTAACTGGAAGCCTGGTTTCTCAAAGCACCATTTGCAGTTGCAGAGTCCCACATGGGCTGTCACAGCAGATCCTCACTGGCATCGCGCATCCCTTCTCATCTCCTATGGGGCAGCTGTGCTGGGCTGCTCCCGGCGAGGGTGCTGGATACACGGACCCATGGAAGTTAGCTGACAGCATGAGTAACTGGCTGGAGGGGCAAGGTCAAAGCATCTGATAACTGGGGCTTCTAGTACTATCCAGCAGTAACTGCAAGAGGTATTAATTTTGTCTGTCAAAACAGACTAAAGCAGTACTTAGGAGCTGAAGATTATTCATTTAAATTATGAAAAGGCTAAAGTTACAGTGATGGATGTTTCAGAGGATGCAAGAGGGGACTAAAGTTATATTTAAATATGAATCCACTGTGGAGCTGTCATAACATCCCTTAACAGTAAGAAGTGAAATTGCTGAGCTGCAAGATTTGTTTGCCGAAACTATACTTAGGACATATCCAGCCTTCTGCTTCTGTGCTATTTCTCAGATTAGGCAGTTTCATCATTTTAAGGCTGGCTGTTTAGTCAGTTCTGACCCTTGTGGTGATGGTGGCATGAAAGCTTTCCATGCGCCTCTGAGATCTGTCTGGTTTGTAGGTTGTGTGAAAGAGGCTTGAACCTCCAGATGGACATCCTCTGGAATTATTGATTTTGAAGAACAGGAAATACAGGTTAAGTGCATTTGTTTATCTCAGGAGTCATTTGGGTCCAGCAATGGTTGAATTTATCTTTATGAAAGGATGTTTCATGTGCAGGATGTAATGTATTTCAAATCTCAGCTTCAGCGAGATGGTGATGATAATGTATATATTAATATCCTTTCTGTTATAATACTAACATGGGCTGTTTCATTTCTACTTCAGCTTTCTTTTTCTTTTCATTTTAAAGAACTATCTTAGGTGCTTCAAACAGATACAGGTATGTTCTTTTAAAGATTAATTTGGATATTGTAATATTGGAACATATCATCTGATTGCATTAATAACAGTTCATCCTGCCATATGAGACTCAGGTAGTCTGGGTCTCAGTGGAAGTTGTCTTTGATTTGTTATAGGAAAGGTACACATAGTGGTGATGGGGTATCTCTATCCCCCACTAACACGTACATCTGATTTTTGTGTTGCTCCTTTTGCAGCTTTTATAATAATAGTTCTTTTTAAAAGTGTCTCATAGATACATTTCAAGAGATGCACTTAAACTTTGTAATGTGAGTTGAAAATATACATACATTGGTGCATCTTCTGTGGGGAAACAAGAGAGGGGTTTGGCAAATCTTTTGACACAGTCTTGCCTTTATTTGCTTCCTTGTGATTAATGTTTCTTGTTTAGTTGCTGGGGTTTTTTGTGGTTTTCTTTCCTTGGTTCCTCTTTTATTCTGTTTTATGATTGTTGATCTTACAGAAGAAGAATAAATTGTATTGCACATGGAGCAGACAAAAAAGCCATCAGCTAGTAAAGGGTTACTGCTAATAGATCCCTGCCTCTGCAATATATAAATATGATTCTAAATTCTTTTCCCATTTTATTCAGTGGAGGTTTTATTAGTGCTTCAAAAGTCAGAACCTTCAGGATTTTCAAGATACATCTCTGCAGCTTCCCCATCTTCTAAGAGAAGGGAAGTCTAGGAAAAACTGGGGAAAGAAGTAGTTGAAGTATCCTTTTAATTGATGATGATAAAGTAATTGGGGCATGGCAGGGGGGTTGGAATTTGCTGATCTTTAAGGTCCCTTTCAACCCAAGCCATTCTATGGGAGTGGGTAAGGATACATGAGGGCATCTTATCTAAGTCTAGAACTTAAAAGCTTTGGTTGAGTCATATTGTCCTGTTAGATATTCTTGATCCCATTAACACTAGAGCCTGGTAAATGTTCACAGACAGATATTTTTGAACAAAGGTAGTGAATAAGTAACTTGCATTTACCATAAGTATGAGGATTCTTTACCCTGGGAGTTCATATCTTGATGTCCTTGATTAGATAGTCCCTTCAGGAGAGCACTGTAGACTCAGGCACAGGCGTGTTTGCTTATCAAGATACTACTGTTTTCTGCAGTTCTTTACAAGCTAAGGGAATTCTTAAAGACTTCACGGCTACAGACATCTTGGCTCAGAAGGAGACCTTGTGAGAAGCACGTGAGTTGTCTTGTGACAAAGTGGTCTTTCTTTTAAAGACATGCCATATTTCTCTAAGAACATGCGCAGGCTGCCTTTTGGTAAAGTTTATTTAGTTCCCCTTAGTTCCCCTTCCTTATGCTTCTGTGCAGATCCCAGGATGCTGAGTGCTGCTGTGGTACTTCCCCCTCCACCCCCCAATTTCCATTATTAAAAGATTGGTGAACACAGTTTAAAGCTTATCATGGATTTCACAAGTTTCCTTTTTAGAGCAGGGCGACGTTTTTTGTCAGTGGTGAGCCAAAATTCCTCTTTTCCGCAGTGCACATTCCAAAATACAAAGCTGATTGGTGAATTCAGCAGAAATAAAGCAATTTGTTCCAATATGCTTAGCCTTCAAGTGCTGGTATCTCTATGACTAGCACCAGTCCTTGCTTTATGGCAGTTGTTTTTCCACTTTCTGCAGTAACCACAATGTCTTTCAGTAAGAGTCACCAGCATCCTCCTACTCCTTTCTTGCACAGCTCAGATGGCTTTGCAGTATTATTAGTAGAATGTAGACTAGCAGTTTAAATGGGATTACTGGGATTAGTCATCTGGACGGAAAAGATTTAAAGTGGCCTTGACTGAGGCCTTTAAAATGATGAAGTAGACAGCAAAGCCATTGCGGTCAAAGGGGAAAAATGGTAAAAAGAAATCAAGATGCAACAAAAGAAAGGATTTGTTTCACGTTTTGTGTATTTCAAATGAAATAGAGGCATGATATTACCTTGTAGTTTTGTCTCATTAGCACAGAAGTTTCTTGTGGCAAGAGATAAGAGTGACATACCATGAAATAATTACTTTTTAAAAAGGAAGTTTCATTACAGTAGGAAATAAAGAGAAAAGCGTTCATACTTACTCATATTTCTGTATAACTCTGTGTGTGTCTAACAGAGTTGTTTAAGAGACCTTTCATCTCAGTATTTTTACATCATATAAAGTAGAACATTTCAGTTAGCAGCTTATACTTTATCTTTCACTCCTTTTCTGGTTTAGGGATTAGTTCCTTTGTGTCTCAGTCCTGGACTTCTTTCTTAGGCTCCATTCTCCTCCTGGATTGTTATTCTTCAGTTTGGATTCCACAGAGTGTTTTTCTGTGGTTACAACGCTTACCTTCATGTTTTCCTTTGGTTTCTGCTTCCTCAGTGTGGACTAGTTAAACAGTTTTGGCTTAAAGAGATGGCAAGAAAAGAGTGTGGCTGCTAGCCTAGTCTTCTGTCCCTGTGCATGGACAGCTCTCCTGTGCTTCAGTTGCAAGCTTCTTTCTCTTGGTGGGGAAGAGAGAATTAAGCCATCCTGGGTGGTGCATGTTTTGCTTTTCCATTGCTCTTATGCAGTAAGCATTTGGCCAAAAGACTGAGTAGAAAATATAGTTTAAGACTCAATAGAGCTACACAGGTTCTGTGTAATCAAGGCTTTGCAATACTGAATTAATAAACTCTTCCCCCAGTTTCACACCTTGGCAGTAGTCTGCACTGAGTTTGTTTCTTCTGGCTTGTCATTTACACCTCCTCAGTCTGATAGCTAAGGAATAGTAGAATTTGTCTTTATTTTTGGTCATTTCCTCTCCCTCACGTGCAGTATCAAAGTGTTAACCACCCAGTATTCGTGTGTAGCTTTTCTCCTTTGTTCTGGTGTAAGAAGTAAGGGTGTTTTTTTTTTCTTCATTGTAATTTTCAGTAATTAAACTGATTAGAATTAAACTGGTGGGGAAACTGCATTTGATTACACAGGCAATACAGGGGAGGTAAAACTCATCTAACTAGGTTCCTTTCCAGCCTTTAGGCTTTTAATAGCTAAGTTAATTTCCTAGAGGAATATGGGCTGATTGAAGGAAAAACTATAATCATTAATTGCAGTAGATTTAATTTGTCTGAAGTATAAAGTGAGGACTGCCTGAGACTTGAGGGGAAGAAAAGAGCTGTGCTCCTGTGCAGTCCCTTATCCAGCCACAGCAGTGTGGTTTTGGCCGTCTGTAACAAATTCTGCTCAAATTTTGGACTGTTTGTGGGGTTTACATGTAGCAGTGATACTCTTAGAACACAGCATTATTAGAGGTAAATTAACAGGACATCTCTTCCTGCAAATCAGGGCCATAAGCATAAGTTACATATTTACTAGTATAGGTTTCTTATTGTAATGTACCTACCTGATGCTTCAGGGACTTAGAATCTTCTCTAGCTTTCTACTGAACCGTTTCTTTGCTAATGTGGTTATAAGATATGAAATTGCTGTAGTTGCTTTCCAAGAGAAAACAGATTTTTCCATGTTCAATAAAATGGGGGGTTTTTTAATTGCCATTTAATTTCTTTCTCCCTCATGGATAGAGCCTGTGACTGGTGTTTTGGGGCCTCTCTCTATTAATTGCCACTAGAGAAGTAATTTTATAGTGAGCTTTAAAGGACGATTCATCTTTTCCTTTTCAGAGCAGCTATAAAAACATACTTTACCTGCTTTACAGATGTGCCTTTATATATAGCATAATACGCCTGTAATATCCTTTGACATTACTGGTCTCTGTATTTGTATAAGCAACATTTGTACTTTGCCTAATTCTGCCTTTGTCTTCTCAGTACATTTTTCAGATGTACTCAGCTGATTCATATATCATGCTAGTAGTATTGGAATGATAAAAACAAGTGTTTGCCATGCACAGATTAGATTATGGGATCTCTCTTTGTGTTTCCTCGGTGTGGAATAGGTCACTCTGAGTTACATGCAAATCCTGGATTCTAAAGGTCTATATGGAAGCTTGGAGGTTCTTAACATTTTGGATTTTCTGATAGGAAATATGGAAAGAATGAGAACTCATTTACCAACTTAGAATATGTTTTCAGAAGGTTGCAGTAGGTGGGCTGTACACATTGCAACATTTGGGAGAAAAAAGGCTAAACATGGGCAGCACACATTCATCCTACTGTGTTTTTTTGTGCTACGTGTATTTGTCTTCCTTCTTGCCTTACAGAAAGATGGGTAAACCAAAAACACAGAAGTGCTTGTTTGGCCATCACTTAAAAAACACTCAGTAATAGGAAAAAAAGCAGCAGCATATTTTGAAGTGAATAATCTGCTTTCCCAAATATATCTTTGGTCCAGTTGTCTGTAGAAATTGTTTGCAAGACTTTAATGTTTTGCCTTGTTTGCTCTGTTGTAAGTTCTGAGTAGTGAGCCACAGTCCTTATTATTGAAGCTTTCAGTGAGAGTATCTCCAAAAGTTAGGTGCTGTGGAATACGGAAAAGCTTGTGATTGAGTTGTGGCCCAGGCAGAGGGTCAAACTATTAGTTTCTTCTATTTGTTTTACACAGTGGTACAACTCTTGAATGAATGGGCAAACTGTTACAAGAAACAATGAAAGGAAATGTTAGCAAAAATAGCAAGTAGAAGCACTTCTTGCGGTTTTGAGTAGTGGTTATAGCTGAAAGGATTTGTGGTGGAAGTGCTTGTGGTGGTGATGGTGAATTAACCACAAGCATCTTTGCCACCAGAGGGTGAATTCACATCATCTGTCTTGTGTTCCAAAACCCATGTTGCCACCTGACAGTGCCTACCTCTTGTCTGAGCATTTAGGGAAAGCAGTCTTCTACATGTGATGTTGTGATTTTCATCCAGAAGTTGTGTCTGCTTTGGACAGCTAAAATACATTGTCTAATGAGAATAGCCTTGCACGAGTCCTGCTTAATATGGGCTACATTTCCACATCTGAATTTAACCAGTGGATTTAACAGGAAGCAAGGACTGTGAGTTTCAGGGCTGATGCTCTGGTGCTTTCACGATGAAGTTATATGGATGAGGTGTGGCTGCTTGACAGTCTCTGGGCGGCCTGGTTGGTGTGTGACAGTGCCACCAGCCTGCCCTCCTGTTGTGCTTTGGAAGAAATGAAAGATTCTTGTTCAGCCCAACCTCAGTAAATTTTTCATCAAAGCCTTAATACTGCTTCTGCCAGATACTATCTGCTTGAATGCATAATCTTATAACAACATGCCTATTTACTGCATTTATTTTTTATAATAGCTTTAATCTCCTTCATCATTAAGAAGCGCCTGTAATCTTCGTGTTAAAGAGCCATCTTGAGAGTATAATAAACCTGACTCCTTGGTTTAGTTCTCACGCAGCCATGGGGTAGCCAAGGAGCTGATACACAGCTGATACAGAGGCAAATTAGGTTCAGGGCACTGTTTGGTAGGCAAATAACCCAGCAGTATGGCTCCAACCTGACAGTTGTTGAGCTCTATCATGAACTGTGAGCATCTGCAGCTAGGAGAGATTAGAAACCCTCAACAAGCTGAACAAAGAACTGTCCCACACAATCTGAAATCCTGTCATTGCCAGGGATTTCATCTGGGCTCTTGGCTCTGTCACACCTTTGATATCTTCTGGCCTTCACATCATTCTGATTACTTGTGATCTCCCTTAAGGTTCCTGAATAGAGCTCTTTCAGTTCTCAGGGCGTGTGAAAATGGGAAGCTAACAGTTAAAGTGGAGTTTTTTTCCCTATATTTTTTCATAATTTAGATTATGTTTCTCCATTTTAAGACATTTCACAGGCTGGATTTTCCAGGAACAGTAAAAAGGAGACAATAATCAATCTCCCTCTGACTAAGCTGCCTTTTATCGTAAAAGGGTCAATTTCTGATTTCTCTGATGAAGTAAGTTGATAGCTACACTTTATTCTTAATATGTTTCATGGTTTTCACAAGTTTTTTGGGGTTTCATTTTTTTTTTTTTAGCTTATAGATGGTAAGTTTTTGAAACAATCGGGATAATGTATGGATAATGTATTTGACAACAGTATATTCATAGAATCATAGAATAGTTGGGGTTGGAAAGGACCTTAAGATCATCCAGTTCCAACCCCCCTGCCATGGGCAGGG